>JANIJG010016306.1:35394-71916 GCA_024611175.1 Megaceryle torquata
ACTTAAATTTAAATCACTTAAATGATTAATGTTTAATTTGTTCTTGCAATTAACTCATTCCCAGTGGCAGTAGCAATGGTTCTGAGATAAGGCATGTTTGTGTCATTGAACTGATGGTGTTCGTTGCCATAAAATGCAGTAAGAGCTGATGTGTTCTTAAGTTAAAAAAAAAAAAAAAAAAATTAGCTTGACTCTGCATACTGAGAAAGTTCAGAATAATTGCAGTATTGCTTCCTAAACAGGAACTCGTTCACAGAATTTCTGTTAGATATTGAATCAATTTATGTATTATTGGGGAAGAAAATAAAATAAGTACTAACAAGCATGTGTTAACATCCAAATAATGATTTTATTTATTTATTTAAATAGCAGTTGATTCAGGTTTCTTTTTCCTCAGTCTGATTTCACTGGGACTACTTAAGGAATTAAATTATCTGGTGGTAGAAACTTTGCCTTTGGAGACAAGCGTGAGTGTGAGTCCCCTGGTAGAGCTAAGACACTGTAATTTGCTACAAACCAGGCCTTGCTGCCCTGACATATAGCAAGAGGAACCTTTTTCTGTACTGATTTAATAATTCCTTCACTTTAAGGAGAGGGACCGTTGTTTTTTTGTTTGGTTGCCTTTTTTTTTACCCTCTTTATACAAAATTCTAAATCTGTTCTTTCCAGTCTGTATCAGGGAAATCTTACCAGTGCCAGCAGCCATTAGCTGTATGAGTGACAAGCTGAGTTATCCCAGAGGTATGGATCTGATACCCTCATCCTTCGCTCTGAATGTTGGAGCAAAGGGAAATTGTGTTTTTCTTTTTCTTCCCTTAATTGTCAATCAACTTCTACCAAACCTTAACATTTCTGCAAAAGGCTTTAAGGCCCTTTCCATTTAATTTTTGTGTTGTACCTTGGCATGCATTCTTCACATTGTAGATAAGCATGAACCTTTTCCAGGCTATCTGCACATCCCTTTATAGCCCAGACACATAAAACTTTGACACATTTCCTGTTACATCCCTGCAGCAGAGAGGATGTTCATAGCCACAGAAGCAAAAGAACCACATTATTGAAGGATCATCTACTTTCTTAGAAAGTAGAGAGACGAAATGTGCCTGGACCATTTAAGTATCCTGGGACATCAAGCACCAGATAGATAGATAGATTATTATGTCTGATAATTTCAGCTGGTACAGAGAAGTGCAGGGGAGTTCTCTGCTTTTTTCATATTTGTAAGTGAAATTAAAAAGCAGATGTGCTGTAATAATGATGAAAATAATTTATTCAACATGCAGTTTGGCCATGTGTAGATGGCAAAAAAATTGTAACTAATAAGCATAATATGCTTGCTCACGAATTTGTAGGTGTCTTCAGCAGATTAGTATTGTCTGTTCTCATGCAGGAACAGGCTGACAGGTTCATAGCAACATTTGTAGGGACTTAAAATGCAGAACATGCCAGAAGAAAACATGTCCCACTGATTTGTGGTGCCCATGGGAGCTATTTTCTTCAGTGGGTCATTTTATTGTGTAATAATTGGATGCTATCATTGATTTGAGCTTCAAGCCACCTGGTATCTTACTTAAGGACCATGCTTACTGCCTTAGATGACACAATCTTTCCCACTTGGGCTGACTCCTGAAAGCCAGCTGGTTAGCTTATAGGAGAGAGCACTGCTTATAGAAAATGCTATGAAGTTTTGTGTTCTCCTAAGAAAATTGTCTTTATATAAAAAATATTATATGTATGGCTTTAATAATTATTGGAATGTTTTTCCCCTACACAGAAATAATACTCTTTCTCTAATATAATATTAAAATAAAATCTGTCCTCATCTAGAAGCTTCATGAGAAATTATATGGTTTACCTTGGTTTATCCACTGGCATCAGACCTCTTTAGTTTCTACTCTTCTGGAAAAGTGTAGAAATAAAGATATTTAAGATATACTGAAAGCAGTGGACTTTGTCATGGTCTCAAATGGACATTGCCTAACTTGGTCTGTCATCCAATAAATGACTTGCTCTTTGAAACTATGATGATAGATGTGGAAAGTGATTAGTCAACTAATTAACAAGCCGTCATACTTATTAATTACAGAAAGACTTAGTAAGTCACCAAAAGGTTGGCTTCATGCTGCTTATGAAAAACAGCATGACGCATTAAAAAAAAAATTTAATTGATGAAGAGTAGGATTAATGTATGTGGGCTGAAGCAGAGGATAGCCATGGACCTCTCTCACAGCTGAGCAGATAGCTGTAGTGGCAATCAAGTCTCCAGATTTATGTGGATCTAAACAATTTCAGATATGATCAAATGAAAACTTAATAATAAAAAGGAATTCAACTGTGAAATGAACTTCCAAAATGAGCTAAGATGCAGTTTCCCTGCCTTCAATCCAGGCTGCAGTAACCACTGCTTTCTCTTTGTGTTATAAATCCTTATTTATGGATTTAAAAGATAGAGGCAATAGTAGATGACCCAGGTGTGTACAGGGATTAGAGGATTTTCTCTCTCTTTTTTTTTTTTTTAATTTCCCCTCTTGCAATAATTTCAGGAAATGTAAAGAAATAATCCTTAAAAGGCAATAAACAGAAATTGTTTTTTACTAGTATTCCCTTTTAATGTGCATATGGTATGAAGCAGTGTTTGATCACTGAAATAGAATCCCCTGTGAGTAAAACTAGAAGGAATTACTGTTTTTGTCGTGTATAGCACAAACCAAAAGCTCTGTCACTTAGGGTGTGCTACAAAGTAAAAGAAAGATAATTATAAAATTGTGCAGGCATTTTGCTGAGCAGAGACATAGCCCAACATTACCCAGTCTTACCCTTAAAGTGACTCCTCCCTGTGGCTCCGGCAGGCTCTCAAGGTCAGCCGCATTCATTTGATGTTAATGGGCTTTGGAAAGCGATGCAATCAATATTAGCTCACGTGCTTATCTCCTGCCAAGGAGTTCCCCATGCAATTTCCATTCCATTTTACTTTCCTTGAGCTAGTTTAATGCAAAAACAATACATCTTGTGAAAAAACAGATGCATAAAGAAGCAATCAGTGACTGATTTTGTAGAGGTTATCTGTTGTATTATTTGCGGTTCCGATAGTGATCATCTGCTCACTGATACACACGGCACCACTGTATACAAAGAACAAAAACGGGTGGCTGATGCTGCCAGACTAATTTATATTGGCATTGTTAATTTTTCAGATTACCTGCAAACTGCTGAAGATAGTCTTAATTAAAAATACATGTTTAATGACCTCAAATATTCAATGCCAAGCTCATTCTCTTGGCCTGATGCTCTTCCAAGAGACCAAGCTATTTAAAACCTCCCAGGGTTTGTTTTTCTTACATGGTTCCTTAGAAGGGCTCTTTAGGACAGTCAGGCATGAATATTTTGCAGTGACACTGAACATGCAGAGTCTGGGTAATAAAATACCTGAGACAGTGGCCAACTCAGAGTATGGTTTTCTGTGTAGATATATCCTGGTGCAGATATATTCTGGTGTAGTCAGGAAGATCCCATTCCTGCTGTGTGGTTTTGGGGTTTTGTATCTCTACAGAAGTTTCTAACTCTTTGCGTCTCTCTTCAAGGGGAAGGATGAGGTGACATGAGCAGTGGGTGCTCACCCCTCTCTGCCCACCCCTGCCTCCTGTGCTCAGGGCACATGTGAGTGTTCTTGTTTGGGATGCTCATCAGAGTGACTTGAGGATAGAGAGCTTCTTACCACTCTAGATCCGTGTGCAGGTATTTTAGAGGATATTACATTCCTGTGTGCTGGGGACAGATTTTGGCTTTATCAGATAAAATCAAACCAAGTACATGATTTCATCGTCTGTCAGTTTTACACAACATTGCTCATTTCCAGCAAGCCGTTTCCTCTGGAAAACTTCTCCTTGGCTGAATTAGCTTTGTGTGAGCTGAAAGCTCTGACTGCTGTAGAGGTTAGAGGATAATGTCCTCTTGAAGGGTTCACTGGTATGTTTATGTGAATATACTACTGTAAAAGCTTCTTTATGGCTCTTCATAATTTGTGTCTTAAAGATGTTCGACTCAAGGATGCAACACATGCTAACGCTGAGCACGGACATTTGGTCGCCGCTCTGAGGGAAGCGTGCCATCTGCTGAAGCAAAACCAATTCCTCCAGGTTTTCTTGATGGTCTCTCATGCACATAATAGTTGAGTCCAACTCTGCTTAGTACAGCAGATCTAATGGGATCTGCAAGTCATAGCCTGTAGCAATCTTCCAAACCCATGTAATTAACAACTAAACATTTGTGTTGTCTGTGTTTTCTAGTCACAACTGAGGTGTCACATTTTCCCTTTCCCTGGTCTGTTATTTCTGGCAGTTGATAAGGCCCTGCTAGCCAGCCGGATTAAATAATCAAAAGTGCTGCTTCCCTGTCCATAGCTTGTTCTCATTCCTTTATCCAGCATTTTCCAAAACTTAACAAAGCAGTAAAACCAGTAATTAGTGCTCTAATTGGTTATAAATAATAATATAACAGACTTACTGTCAAAATAACAAGCACAACGCAATCTGCTTTTTGAGGATCTTTTAAATTCCCAGGCGAAGCCATTCAAAGTAGTAAATTATACTACAGTAATTTGCTTCAAAAAAATTTATCCTGTATTTTATCCTGACAGCTGTGACAAGCTGCACTCCTAAGTATGTATCTGTTTCAGGTCTCGTTGCTCATCTCTCTTCTCCTGATCCCTGGTGCCGATTAAAGGATTGTGTCTACTTCTCATTTCTTGTTTTTACTATTTCCTCTGTACCAACTTTATAAGCTCTTTGCTGTTGGTTTGTTTTTTTCTTTTTCTTTTTTTTTTTTCCTCTCGTTTTTACAGTATGGCAAAAATCTTACCAGGCCCACTGTAGTGTTACTGGTCTGGTTTCTTTGTCTCTTAAAGCTGGTAAATTATTAATGAAGCACTAAAGGGGAGCAGGGTGGTCAGGCTGAGTCGTTGGTAGGAGAAGATGGGCAGGGGGAAGCTGGGGGAGCCCCAGGCAGCTGAGGAGGGGTACAGATGGTTGGAATGCACAGATCAGTGACCGCCAGGTTTCCCCATGTTGAATTTCTTTCTGCCTGAGGGCAGGACAAAAGAGTAGTTTCTAACAGCAACGATAGAAAGAAAACAGATGGATGGAGTATGTGAGAAGAGCTTGTGGCAGTGAGAATTTGCACTTTATAGATATCGATAGTTTAGCATTCTTTTAATTCTTACTCGAGCCCCTGAAAATTGATTAAAATGTTATCTGGAGCCTCCCTCACAAAATGAATAGAAAAGCAGTAGGGGGAAATACATCCAATGTTTAATCCTTGCACGCTGGTTTGGATGCTGTGTAGCACTAATGCCTTTTATTGACATACAGCATTCTCTGTGATTCATGAGTAATAATGAGGTAATCTAGAGACAGGTCTCCTTCCACCCACCCAAAAGTGATAAATACAACCTTGGGCAGAATCCTCAGCTTGCTCATTTGCCCTAAAATTCTTGAGAAATCTCTCATGTATATGAGACACAGCTGCAATAAACAGCAATATTTGTTGTGCATATTCTTTTATTTTCATTTTAGAGAAAGGGTGACAGTGCTTACTGAATTATTTAATGCTATAGGGAACTTACACTTTTATAGACCTCCTTGATAAGCTGGTAGCATTTGATAATGTGTTTGAAGGGTGGTTTTATTTTAAAAGTATTCTAGTTTATCATGCCTAGGAAAGGGAACGGAGGCTTTTCATCCCCTTATCCTCTTGTAGGTGCTAGCCCAGAGTCTCTAGTCATTTTGGCCATTACTTGGGGAGGGGAATAAAAAAAGTCAGCAGTAAGTCCTAGCTAAAAGGCATAATATAAGGTTAGAGCTGCTTCTTTCACCAAAATATGCTGATTCAGGAGGAAATCTGGCCAGGAAAGTTGACTCAGCTCTTCCTTCTTCCAAGGCAACATACCCCAGAGGGTATCCCACCACAATAGGATTTTATTCTCAGTACTGAAACGAAGACTTTTTTGTTTGCTCGACATAATTATTGTGACTGTCTTGGCATGCTTCCCAAGGCTTCTCAGGGCCTGAGTCAAAACGTTCTGACTTGTCTGCTGAAGCATGTGCTATCACTTTCTCCCCCAGCCTTGGTAGTGGCTGAGTTTCAGGTATTTGCAGATACTTTGGCACCTTTTGCTTATTACTTTTTTAGTGGAAGTTTATTTCTTTGGGGAATTAGTGTGAAGATACTTACTTGAGCATTTTCACAAAACTTTTTTGTCAAACTAAATATATGATGATTGCATTTGAAATTACACAAGAAAAGTTAACCAAAGTACTTGCTGCATGGTACTGATTCTGTGAGAAAAAGATTTCAAAGGGAAATTTTGTTCCAGAGGATTTGTAAACTATCTTTGTGTTTTCTATAGCATGCTTTTTCTCACTGACAATGTTCTCAGGCTGTTCAGTGCTGTTCATACGCATAAATGAGCAATAAGTGTCTGAGGGAAGGTACCCAAGAGATAATTTGAACGAGCTGGGTGAAGCTGCCCTGTTCACGTGTTTGCCTTCCTCATTTCGTAGCATACAAGGCACTACTGAAATATGTCAATACCTCCTTAGATGGACTCCCCAGTGGTGGTTATGAGGAGAGTCTTACACCCTTTGAGTACTGATTCTCTTTGCTCTCACCACATACACATCCTATGCATATTTAACTGAGATTGTATTTCCTTATCAAGTATGTTTGTTACCTAATAAAAAGGCTTGAATTGTGATAGCACTTGTCAAAGATGATCCTTTCTTGCTAAAGGTTATGGAGCAGGGACGTGTGTATATATTCCATCCTCTCCCAGCTCCGCCATTCCTGCTGAAAAGGATACTTGGTGAATGTATTTATAAATAATATTTGGATGTATAATTTGTCTGTCTGTCAGAACTAAATCATATGGTTGACTCTAGCTTGGTTTGATTCACAAGCCCTTTGAAGCGGGTCTAAGATAAAGAGTTTATCTTGTAAATTGGTTAGAACATAGCTCCAGGTGTAAATTGAGTTACAGAAGAAGACTGGAAATTGGCAGCTTTTTTTCCAGTGCCTTTAGAGGTGTGTGTACACTGAACTGTTTGGTGAGGGCACTTTCCGCCTGACACCGCAGATGGTCCTCAGTGGGGTTTCGTCGCTGTTTAGAAGGGCAGAACCTGCCCTCTGCTGGATTGTGCAGGTATTAAGAAACTGATAATTTACTGAGCTTCATAAGACTAATAAATTGCATATTTAGATTTAATCCAGTTTTTCTAGTCTATCTCAAAGCTACTAAGTTGTTCTTTTGCGTTTCTGCTTGCTGTCTCTTTAAAAATGCATTAAATTATCTGACTGAAAATGAGTAGGCAAAAAACCCCAGCACCACGGTGCCTCAGAAGTGGCTTCACACAGTTATAAATTAAAGATTAAATATGGATATTTGAGTTTTAATCAGAATGTGTTGATGGCAACTTGAGGAAGCAGTCAGTTGTGGGTGTTTAATGTGGTTTTGGATTTGAAGGTGTTGTACAATGCTGGACTGAAGAGTCTCTAAAATTTAGACAGGGCAAAGTCAACCCAAAGGTGTGGGTATGCAGAGCCTCACATCCAAATGAAGTATTAGGAGCACAGAGCCAGCTGGAGATAGATCAGGGCTGGTCATTGTCCCATCCTGAGGCATTGTCTGGTCAGTTGTTTGCATGAGCAGACTTGTATTTATTACATGAAAAGTTGGGTTAGACTCACTGCTGAGAGCAGTACTGGCTATTGAAACCTGAAAAGAGGCTAAAAGAGAAAGACTGGTCGAAGGCTTGAATAGCAAATATTTGCTGTGGGAAGGAGGTTTTCCCTGCAGGAAGGAAGCTGTGCTAGATGGCTCTCCTGTCTCTTTGAGGTGCTCCTTTCCAGAGGTAGCTGAATCATATTTCTCACTTGACTTCTAACTAGAAATCACCTTTTAAAGTCAAAACCAAGAAATAGAGCTTAGTAGCTAAATCCAGCTTGGTTTGATACTTAAGGATCTGTACTAACTCTGTCTTCTTTACACAGCCTTTACAATGACTTGAAATCCCCATGATGCTAGATGCTAAAAGTTTTCTGGTATTTTGTTTGGTTTGTTATTGGATTTTTTTGCTCCTATATTAATAGAGTTTAAAGAAACCCAAGCAAACAATACAAAACAACCAGCTGATGTCTGTGGCTAGTCATCTGATTTACAGTATTAGGTATTAAGACTCAGTTCTACATAGAAAATGGGAAGAATTAGGGGCATTTCTGAATGCTTTGTAGTTTTTTCCACTCCCCAGACAGCGTTGTTTGTATTTAGTTTTAGCTTGGTTGATTTTGGAAGAGGTATTTTAACCAAGTCATTAAATCTGAGTCTCTTTGCAACACCATTATAGTGACTTTAAACTGGTGTGCACTGTTTATATGTGCCCACCCCTGCCTATGTAGGGTTAGATACCTCAATTTTTGCAGTGGTCCATGCAGATAGCAATACCTCTTTAGGATGAATGCTCATCTCTGCAAGACTGAGACAGCCTTTGCTAATAAAACACAAATGTTTCTGGTACCTAGCTGTGGGGAGGGATAATAATGAGGCAGTCGTTTCCTCCACTTGCTTCTGTGCTATTCCCAGGGCAGAAGTTAATGACTAGCAAACAGCATCACAGGGGAAACAGAATGTAGAAGTCCTGGCTATGTGCATCTGTTGGGAATCCCATATAAAGCTATTCTGTTGAGTTAATTTGATAAATACTTTAGGAAGTTACAACTGGGAAATTACAGTATGCTTAATGCCTCTGTGCAACACATAACGAGCTGGGTTCCACTCTTCATCTGCCCTTCGCAGCTACAGGAACAAAAGCACACCCTCAGCCAGGTTTTCCTCTCCTTTTACTGAAGTGGCTCAGAACTGGGATGGCAGGGCCTGATGCTTCTTCTATGGCTTGGGCTGATACAGATTACTTGTTCAAGTCCCGATTTGAATGCTTTAGCAGTAGTGTGTTAAACTAAGTTAAAGGAGTGGTAGTGGTTGTCTTAATGTATGTGATATATAAAGCAATACATGAGAAGCCTTGTACCAACCAGCTGCACAATTTTAAAACAAATTTTCTTTAAAAACGCACAAATGAATGTGGCCAACTAATTGGTTTACAGCAACATCACCAAAATGAGAGGTGTGTCTTTCTCAGTCCCTGTTTAACGGTGTCATTCCAAGTTTTTGATCCAAGTGTCTGACTCCGCTGGCATTTAAACCTGTGGATTTAATGAATATTTTCCTTGAGATTAGACCACTAAGCCATTCCTGCTGGCTATTTAAACAATTTTATTCCGAGGAGGACATGGGAGTACAAATATTATTGTTAGCTGTACTTGGAGGTAGGAACTGTGTATTTCTATTGCTGGTGAGTTTGTTTTATTAGCCACTTAATTTTCAAAGGGATAGCAATGTGTTGGTTAGGAATGCCTTACAGTTGCTGTAAACTCAGATTTAGGTTATTCTTTTTCCATTGAATCATTTTTGATCACCAAAAGTTTTCTTTCCCCTGTGGCTATCATGTTCTTTCCCAGGTGCCAGGGAAATTCTAAGGAGCTCAGGAGCTCCGCAGGCAGGAGAAGTCTGGGAAGCTTCCAGAGTTGTCTTGATGGGTGAAGATCTGCTTTTAATATCACCACAGGTTGGCTGCAGTGAATTTGCATGGTGGTGTGATATGGAGAAGTGACAGACAAACTGTTGCATTCATTTCACTTATCACAAGTAGGAAGGATATAATCTGATGTTGTAGCTAAATGGCTGAACTCATAGTGTTCTTCTTTGCCTTATGTGCTATATGCTTTCAGAGGTAAAGGAAAATAAAAAGCTCTGAACCTTGAGAAAGGTCATCTTGAATTCCTTCAAACATGTTGTTTGTTTTTTGGGTTTTTTTCTTCCTAGAGCAGCTAGTCCTTTTTAATATCCAAAACACTGGCCACTTGTATGCATTTGGTTTCATACTCATGGTAATATTTTCCAAAAATAATAATATCCTAAGCAGAGAAAATAGACTGCATTAAGCATACAGATAATAATTTAGGGCCATTTTTCACTATGAGGCAACCTACTCCTAAAATACCTTTGTGGCATGCTCCCTTTTGTTTTAAATAATTCTTGATAGTTCAGTCATTGGGGTCCTGCTGTTTGCCTGTTGCTGCAGGGTACGATTTGTAATTTGCTGACAACAGGGGGCAGAGCGAGTTTATGTTTTAACGGAAGAGAAATCAGTCAGAGGAGTCAATGAGTATTTTTTATGTTTTTCCAAATGTAAGCCTCATCTTATTGAAAGAGATAATAGCCAGTACTTCACTGTTTAAATTTGCTGTGCAGAACTTGGACATCTAAGCATTTCAAGGGCTTGATTTCTGTGTTAGATCTTCTTTTATAAAGCAGCTAAGGCAGTTAATCCATAAGTTTGTATTTATTTAGGTTGATTCAAAATCTTTTTTATTAACTGTTTATTTAATTTTAGCCACCCAATATGGCTCTGGCAAGCTCTCAGCATACTTCTGGCTGCCTTGACTGTCTAAAGAGACTTTTGGCAGGGTCCTAGGTCTGGGATTTGCACGCTTTTTCCATCCTAACAAGCATGCTTGAGGCGCCTAACCATACTTAGAAAATAAAAAAGGAACAAACTTCACTTAACCATGAAAGGAGTAGGAAGAGAATCTGTTGCTGCCATTACTACCTCCACATGCCTTGATCTAATTTGGACTTCGATGCTAAAGAAGTGGCAACCTGGTTTCTATTGCATTTAAAGAAAGACACAAAACCATCTTAAACTGTCTATGTAATTATTGCTTTATTTTACTTAAAGGGCTAAGGCATAAATTTGAGGGTATAGTTGTAATGGTTTTCAAATATTCATAGTTATCTGACAAGGTAATACATTGTTTCTGGAACAGACTGCAATCCTAACTTGATATTTAGAAGACTTTTTCTAAAAATATTGGTTGTTTACTGTGGACTCAGTGCTACTGAGCTGAGTTTCATATTAATCAGTATATAAACAATCACCTATGGAAAATGCAGGTCCCATCAGAGCTGTGAGTAACAGCTCATAGATACCTCAGTCCTTCACAGTACATAGTCTTGAGTTTTTTCTCTTAATGTTGGACTTGGGTTTCCCAGTACATCTGATGCATAGTCAGCAATGGACATAGTTCTTTTTAGCTAACCCCAACTGAATTATTAGGGGCATTGTTTAGCCAATGCCTAAGGGCAGTCTTCATTTAGAATAAGACATTGGAAATTCCATGTACGATCTTTATATGGAAATGTTTATACAATATCAACTTCTGCTTAGTAAAGCAACTCTTTTTCATCTGGACAGTCTCTCCATACAGTGCATCACGCCAGACAATAGATGAAGTGTCTTAATGGTGGTAAGCTGTGTGCGTATGTATATACATATTAAAAATATATATTTATATCTATTCAACCACATGTGAAATGTCCTTTCATTTCCTGCCTTTTAAGGGGAGATTGTATCTCACAGCTACTACCTACCCCCTGCAGGATATTTAGCTCTGACAGTTGAATGCCTCACAGCTCATTTTTTGAAATGAGAGGGAGACAGCTTACCTACATGTTATGCATGGACCAATCTATCCATTAGAAGTTGTAATTAAAATTCTGCTATGTGTTGCAAAAAATGTAGGGAAGTCACTTTGAAACGGTGATGGTGTGTGTAGCAGCTGTTTAAAATGCTGCTACTAATAATAAACTCCTGAAGACAGTATCCATCTAATGCCTAACCTTTTACATGGTCCCTGGGTAGCAGCAGGATGCAGTGTTTCCCAAAATAAGTTTTACTGTTTCAAATGACTGCAACTAAAAATTGCAAATGTGTTTGTTGTTTGAATTTGCAGACACACTCAAAAAAATCTGTTCTAAAACTATTTGTTGTACATTTGCTTTTAGTGATGAAAGGAAAGCGAAGGCAGCCCAAGAGATGCTTTTTCTGAAGTATTTATAATTGTGATGTAAGTAAATTAGCCTAGATTATATGCCAGTATTTCATTCTCACTTCCAAGCAGAAAGGGGAGCAGCCTATCCACCATACCTACTGCATGCACTGTCCAAACATGGATTCTCTTTATTTGACTATCCACTGTCCAGCTCCCCATTTCCCATAACCTTTCTGTTATTTCATTACATTTATGTTATGAAATGTTATGTTATTTCATAACATTTCCCATAACAAATCTGCATTTGCACCAGTGCACCGATGTACCTGGGTACTTCAGGTGCCACGTGAACCTTTGTTAAACTAGTGCAGTCTACACTGACTTGAGCAGTCAGACCAGCTCCTGCAGCTGGTTTGGTGTGGCTGGTAAATGAGTAGAACCTCTCTGAGCTATGTTTGAAGTTTGGGTTTGTGTTGTCTTGTGAAGCTGCAGCTGGATTTGAATAATAGAGCCTTGAGAACAAGCAAACAAGATGGCACTGTTGTGTTGTGGTGTTCAAATGGCTATTGGGCCCATCATCCACCCAGAGAGAAAGGAGCAGGTGCCTTGCAGTAACACACACACAAGGATTGTTGCTCTGAGTAACTGTGGAAAATAGATCTCACCATCATGAAACGTTTCCTGAAATTCAGTCTGAGCTTTCTTCTTCTTGATTTTCCTCCTGCATATACTCCTTTAAGTTCAACAATTTTTACCTTCCTCATGACTTGGATGACATTTCATTAGTTGTTTCCTTGGACCTTCTGTAGTGGTGTGTTGGAAGCTGTGGCTATATGCACCTAGGATTTTGTCAGAAAATCAGTTAAGTTTAGGAGGAACTTGGTGGCATTGACCTCACTCTCTGGACTAACTGGAGAGGCTGAATGGGGGTGGGGGAAGATTTGCAAAGCTTCGGTGAGTACCTTCTGATAAGTTGGCATATTCTGCCTTGAAAGGAGTAACTGACTTCATCCAGGATGGAGAACCAGCAATGGCCAGTTTTATGTCTTACCAGAGCATGGGGTGTATATTGTATAATACAAAATATCTCATTCATAATGCTGAGCCTTTCTAAAAATATTTTACTTCAGACAGTGCTTAGTGATGCAGATATAAGTGAAACTTGTAGAATCTGCTTTCACAAAATTTCTAACCAAATACTCAGTGATGGATTGTGAATTTAATATGTAGGTCTATGAAATAATAGAAGAAAGCAAACCTTACAGTATTGCCTATTCACTTGTGTGTGTCTGCTTAGAAGTCTTTCACAGTCAGTAGGTGGTATATTTTATGCTCTTAATTTTCTCTTGCAATACAAAGGCACTTTGCCATTCCTCTCCTACAGCAATAACGGGATCTTGCTGTTGCTCTTGGAAGGTACTGAATTAATTTTTTTTTTTTTTACCTCTAAAAAATCAATATCCAAATAACAAGAGGCAAAAATATTCTGATTGGTTGCCTAATATAGGCATGGATATTATTTATTCATCAAAATCGGTGACTTAATTTCAGATAAAGCAAGCACCTGTTTCTCTGTCCTTGTTCTGCTGGGCTTTTTTTTCCCCCCCTTCCTGTATTCATTCTTCTCCCCTTCACAAGAGGGCCTGAATGCCAACAAAAATAGTTTAGAAGGGGATGAATGTTCTTCTCCATAACCTATCAGATCTACAAATGGGTGTTCTTTGAAATGCATATGACTCCCTAATGAAGCTTTCAGGCTGTAATAGAGACCAGAGCACATCCATGGGTGTTATTGTGCATTTCAAAGGCAGGCATACCTGTAGTTTGTTTTGACCTACTGGTTCTGGAGGTGAAGTGAATGGGAGAGCTATGTAAGGCAAAGTCTTAGCAACGGGCTTTCTGTCAAGGGGAGTTTGCTTGCTGTGGAGCTGGAGCAGTCATCAGTGTAAACTGCAGTGGGTGACCGCAGCAGAGGAAAAAACGCATCGCCTCTGCCAGGTCTCCTGCCACAGTGGAAGAAATGTTCCCCCCTTCAGTGCCTTGCTCCATGTTCTATCTTTTTAACAGCTTCATTTCCTTTCTTCTCAACATATCTATCAACAGAATGCTTTCCATCATTTCAGGCTATATTTATCCTCTTATCATAGCTATTTCCTTGGGTAAATAGTTTCCTGGCGTTGCTGCTGGAGTACACTGGTGGGAGCTGGAACGCGCATCATGGTACAGTAGGTACAGGCTGTGTGGGAGGTGAGAGGCAGAACTACAGCAATCCTCTTCTTTTTCACCCTGCTTCAAATAAAACAGCTCCCAACATCAGTAAGATGGTGACTTGAAGGAAATAAAAAATAAAATGGGAAAAAAAACCAACAAACCCACAACCCAAAAAACCCCAAACAAACAAAGAAAACCAACCTAAAGTCAGAAAACCTGTATCTTAGGGATGCAAAAGATAGTCAAGGAGTCAAAAGACAGAATAACCAATTATTCCAGTTTGCCTACCTGTGCAATCAACTGTGTGCTCATTGCTGGCTTTTAGATATATATATATATATACACACACACACACACATATATATACACATCTTGGGGGGTGTCGTGTGTGTGTAATTTTTTGTCTGTTTTATTACACAGATTTACTGAATTTATGATCCCTCAAAATTTAAGAGGGGTGTGGAGGAAGGGGTTGCATAGATGTCTCCGCACATCACTGGAATGAGCAGTTCTCTACATATAGAGAGCTTTTTGAGAAAATTACATTGTTTTCCCTAGATCTTATACAAACTCAACCTATTAAATAGTAGAAGAGCAGGTACTGATTGAAAGGAATGCATATCATATATCAAATTACTATGTAAAAGAAGGAAAAATATGTAAGTACTTGTTTTAATTTCTTGAAGTAGGGTTGTGGGTTTTTTTAGGGCTTAAATTAGCATGGAAATGTATTAGCTGTACGCCATTTCACCATTAAATTGGATTTATGCTCACTTCCACTACTGGTTCATTTTTTGAGCTTGCTATATTAAAGATTTTAAATTTAAAATATCAAAAATGCTGTTGACTTCCTTAAACATGCAGAAGATAAGCCAAAAATGCTATTAAGCTTCCCTAAGACAGAAGCAAGTTTTTTAGGACCTCTGTTGTTGAAAAGGTTTCCCTTGAAATGAATATTGACTCTTATGTACTACAAGTTCTAAAATTGTTAAATTCGAAATCCAGCCTTTGTTATGTTTTAAATCAGTCCAGTGATTATTCAGCCAGTCTTGCTATTTCTTTTTTTCACCCCATACGTTTCTAGCCAAACAAATATCCTGGGCCAATTAAAAACAGATGGGGCAAATGCTTTTCAGAACTTGTCTGGTAGCTTCCTTGGAGCTGCAAGATCTATCATATTTGCTATTAATTTCTGCCTGTGAAAACTGCATTTCCAAACTAAGAGGCATGAGTCCAAGTGAGATCACAGGAGCTTGGAGTGCAGTTGTGATTCTGATAGAAGTTAATTTGATTGTGGTTGTGTTTTGAAGATCATTTGAAATAATTTGGCTGCAGATGGAATTACTTTTGAGAAAAATTAAAAATGAGATCTCTAAGGTTATGTTACCCTCAATGAGAACTTTGGTATTCAGCAAAATGTGGTTGCATTGGTGGTGTAGTGAGATGCTCCTTCTCTGTGATGACAGTCAACTGTATCCACGTTTAAATTGCAACTTCCATTTTATGGCTACCTTAATTTGTAACATGATATTAACTTTGGAAATGTTACATCATTAACCTAAGGAACTGGAATGTTATTACTGTAGTTCCCCTGTTTTTCAGGGTTCAGCCTGAACTATTCCCACAGCGCAAAGGACTCTGTTGCTCTTTGGTTTTGTTTCTTCCCTTTGATTCATGCCTTGGAGTTAGACCATGCTCCTACTACTCAAAATTAAGGCCTAAAGCTCATCTTTATCTTTCATTGCAGCATTCTCATATCCATTTTATGCCTTTTCTTTTAATTGAATTTTTAACAATAGGTTTTACTTACTAATTTTGTCTTCTATTCTTCTGGATATAATAGCATATATTACCTGGCTTGACTTGATGAAATAATGATCATTACCTAAAAATAACTCTTCAGTGGAAGTGCCTAAGTCACCATTTTGCCTTTAGGCTCACTAGCATTTTGTGCTTTGCTTCCTCCCCCCCCCGCCATTCTAGTAAGTTAAATGTATTAATATGTTATAAATACAAGCTACAACACTGTCCTTGTGTGGTTTTAGTTGCAATAGGATTACAGCTTTGAAGTATTATTACTTGTAAATTACTGCTGTAATTGGCAGCGGCTATTAATGAATATTGAGTGTAAGGAATAAGAAGATCCTTGGTCTGTATTGTTTTGTTACCAACATCTCTGCAGGTAGGTTAGGGTCAAATCAGTTTTTCCTATTGATCTCTTTGCAGGGCAAGTACTGTGAAGGCAAACAAAGCCTTGGCTCCTGCTGCCTCTTAGGGCTTCAATAGCACATATCTGCTTTGGGAACTCAAAGTTTTTATTTTAAATCCTCAAGCAGGTGCTGCTATACTCTTCTTAGATTAAGCCTGTAGGATATTACAAATCTTTAAAGCAAATTTGTATTATTCAATGTCAGGAAGCCACAGTGGGTTTAAATGCTTTTAATTAAGACTTCTACCCTCTATTTTAAGCAGGATTGATTTAATTATAGACAAATTTGAACCAACCACTAAATGAGCATTTATCTATAGCAAGAATTGGGGGTATTAGAGAGCATCTCATTGCATTGAGCACTAGATTGCCACCCACAGAGAAATCCAAGATGATTCTGAAATGCTGTTGTGCAAGCTGCAGATTGTTCAGTTTGACAAACCTTCATATATCAGTGGGATTTCTTCTGTTGGGTGACTAAAAATTTGCTTGTGTTTTTACCTTTTTACTGATACTTGTGTGCTTTGTAATGTCTGTGTTTCATACCACAAAGAATTATCTGTATCTGATATTTGAGCTGGAAGTGTTACTAAAGGGAGCTATTGAATTTATAAATCTACTTCTCAAGTGCATCCTACAACTCACAGCAATCACTTGGATTTTCATACCATGAAAAACACCAAGCTAAAGGGTGGTAAGACTCATGGTAATTAGCAAAACTATAGGAAATCTGTGTATTTCTTTAATTTCAATTTTGGCATTAATCCTACTCTAAAATTCTGATTTTGCTAGTGCTTTTAACTAAGGGGGGTGAACTTACCGACTTTTTCACTGTTTTGGATTAGCATGTGTCACTTACCTAGAGCATGAAAAACAAATGACACTTGCTTGGAAGAAAGCTGATGTTATTTATACCATGGGGTATCAATTAAAGCAGACTTGTTTTAAAACTGCTTTGTTAAGTGGGGGAGAGCAGGGGGTGAAGAGAAAACAATATTTGTCTTTCTCTTTTTTGCCTTAATTCCACCTCAGAAATCTAAACAAATGATGGTACAACCGCTGTTTTTCACCAAACTCCAGTGAGGTGGAACAGGAGATTGCCAGTCGCTACTCTGGTGGGTAAAATGTTTACCCATTATGAAAGAGAAGCTGGTTTGGATCCCCATCCTCACATGATGAGGTGTGAACCCACAGCTCTTCCTGGAGCCGTCTGATAGCAATCGCATGCAGTATTCAGGATAGGGTCACCTCAACCTGTTACTTTCTACAGCTTTGTAAAACAAAAACAAATCCTAGGTGCTCCTTGGTGCAACAGTTTATTGCTTTGCCTCCAGGGCAGTGCTGTAGCCAGCAGACACTGGAGTCACTTGCTACCTTCTGCCCAAAGCCTGGGTAGGAATTCTGTACAAAATGAAATGCTGTTAACAGAAGTGGAGCCACCTTGGCGTTCCGTAAGAGCTAGAGGTTGCAACATTCAGCAGGCTTGTGCAAGGATTCAGTTTGAATAACAGCTTGGGATGAGGCCAGCAGAGTGTGACCCATGCTGCTGCTGCTGCAGAGGCCAAAACAGCCAATGCCTCATTTTTCATATTCTACATTTGCTCTGAAAAAACATGCTTTTTAATTTGTGCTGTTTCATATATTTGATTCAAACTCATTACCAGGCATGATTTAACCAAAAATTAGGTTTTAATCAATAAGTTCTTTGCTGAAAAATTTGTGAAGCTTTGATAATTGGAATTTTCCAGTCATCATTAGGTAACATGTTTGTGGTGTGAGAAGGTCTGTGAAATGACTGAATGATCTGGTTTGTCTTTCTGGCATCGATAGTGTCTAATCTTTTGCAGTTATCAGAAAATTTGCATGTATCATAGTCAACGGGTGAAAGAACAACACTACAAAGGGGACTTGGAACTCCAGTCTTTCTGTTAAAAATTCATTAAGAAATGATGTGGAAGTAGAAAATTCAATTGCAAATGGAGCATATTTGTGCATCAGGGTGTTCTTAACTTCTTAGCACTACAGGAAATGCTACAGAAATTATCAGTGTTCAGTAGAAAAATGCCTGCTGGTACCTGAATTGGTGTATTTGCTATTTAACATAAGTAAGAGCCAAAACTTGGCAGTTTGAGACCAAACCTGTGGTTTGTAAGCAAAAATTACCTATATGTTCCATTGACTGGCTTTTTAGTAAAAGGAACAATATTGTTATTAAGTGACTACACTGACACTGAGTGGGTTTTTTTGCCTTTGTTTATTGGCAGCAAGTTGTGGAAAATCAAATTAGTAACAATTCTGGTTCGGATAAGAAAAGAATTTTGAAGTAGGTAGGTAAAAATAGTAATTTGAGCCAAGTTTTCATGAATGATTTCAACCTCCCATGTGAATTCCAAGCCAAACACTGTCTAAAGGACAAGTTACAGGTAGAGATTGCTGAGATGCCTTATCAGACCAAAGGGAGTAATAAAAAACTTACACAAATGTACCATAATATTAAAAATGTATATGGTGATTCTCCAGTATGTGTTTTCAACACTCTTAATTGACAGTTATAACTTAATTTGGCAATATATTTAATGTCTTTAATTCTAGGTACAATTTAACAAGAAAGATGCCAACCAGAGAAGCTGGGCAAACAAGTTGTTCAAGTTCCTGGTTGCCATCAGGGTATCTGTTTTCAAACTAGGTCTCAGTCTGTATCCCATCACAATGTCCTGAGAAGACCTTGCTCTAGGTTTGTTTTGTTTTGTTTTGTTTTTTTAAAAAGCTTTGGTATGTGTTCTTCCCACGATATGTACAAGTATTGCCATTACAGTCAATCAATCAACACCAAATAACAAAAGCTTTTACCATTAATGGGAGCGAACGGGTGTGCAAGGATGGCAGAACTGTGCGTGTAAAGGCAGCGAGAAGAATCTGAGGAAGATCTGTAGGCTGTCTGTTGTTTGATAACATCCCAGTCAGGTCTCATGTTGGATTTGTTTGGCTGCCTTTTCAGACAGAGCTGGATTAGGGGGTCATAAAATGTGCAGCTTATTTTCCAGTTGGGAGTTTGCCAGGTAATGTAAGTGGGAACAGGGTACTGATTAAAATGCATAGGGATGAGAGGAAGAGAGAAGAATAAATCAAGAAACATCCCATGTTTTCCCATATCTCAATATAAGATGCCAGTTGCGTGTTCTCAGCACACGTCACCTGGAGGAGCTCTGCAGTACTTGGTACCTGAAATAGAAAATTCTGGGTTTTGTACCATTCACTGTATGTGGCCGCCTGCTTTGGTTTGCTTCCCTGCTGGTGTGGGAAAAGTGATGGGCTAGAGTCAAATATCTGCTATATATATTATTCTACTAAAAAAAGTAAACCATATACCCAGCATGCTGACTGATATGCCTGGCTTGACAAATGGAGGCCAGCAGACATGAGATGTTTGCTGTGTTCTTGGCAGACCTGATGGGTGCATAAAGTCATGCAGAGCTCAGCTCCTGTTGTTGCTACCTCCAACTAACTCTTACTGTTTGATGTTCAGTGGCATAACCATACGTGGGTCTTGCCATGGTAGGAGATGACTTAAAAATATGAAATTTATGAATTTGGTGACATCAGAATGAGTAGGGGCTGTAAGTTGGTGACTTGTGTGTTGAGAGCTCTGAGTGATAGCCTATTTCATCTGCTGCCTTGTACCTGTGCCTCCTAATGTCAGAGCCCAGGCAGCTGGCCCATGGCAGAGGAGATGTGGGAGAGGACCACCCTGTGAAGAGGACGATGTGTATGCTGCTCTACTTTGTGTTCAGTTGGTTATTTTTCTAGTCATGTAATTCTCTTCTAATTTCTTTTAGCTGAGAGACTCCCTTAGGTATGTTTTGAATTAGTGAGCACTTCAACTTTTCTTTGATAGCAGTGAGGTGCAAGCTTAAAAATAACTAATTATATGTCCTTGGGATTAGAGGATTTGTATTTAAAACTAAATTGCCATTTAGTCCTCTGAGAGTTTGACCTGTTTCCTTTAGTTATGATTCCTAAATGGACACACATGACAAAGTATATGGACAATTTTCTTAGCCTAATTTATAGTCAGTTGTTCGGTATATTTGGTGCTGAACCTTCTTAGAGCAGAAATGAATGTCTTCACAGCCAGCCATGCACTAGGGAATCAAGAGCAAAAGTGCACAAAGAAAAATGAATCAGTGCTCAGACAGTGAATATTTTTGGCTTTTGCAATCATTATTGCAGCATTCAAACAAGTCTCAATCATTTTATTTATATCAAAGTGTTTTGTTCTATTAAGTATTATTTCAAAGAGGTAATAAACCTAGTAATAGAGTATGTATATTTTATAAATTATCTGAGGCTCTGAGGCTAATGTTCTGGTTTTTCGTTTCTTTTTTTTTTCTCAAGAGTATGTGATCTTAAGAAATGTCATGTGTTAAGAGCAACATTAAGGACTATAATTCCTTATGGGATAAAGCAGCATTATTAATACCATTGAAGTCATATGTTGCCGTTACCATAATTCCAGGTGGAATGAAGGAAGAAAGGATAAAAATATTTTTTCTCTTTCCTGTTGTCTTCCTTTGCCTTGCTTAATGGACCACATACATTTCAAAGCAATTTTGCAGATGTAAGTTTAAAGAAAAATACACAGAGTATTCTTCAACTATAATTAATGATAAGCATCATGAGTCATTTATGGTTTGCAAAGACATTGAGCCATTTATTAATGTCACGTTTTACTAATGATTTAAGAAAGGGTAAGTTAATAGCTCCAAGTTATGACCCACAGATACCACCAACTCATTTAGTATTTCCGTATGTTGACTTGAGTGTACTTTGGTAGTGTTTAAATGCTCTGGCCTGGATCTGTTATAATATTCACCCACATGCTTAATTTGGGAAGTTATGAAGAGGCGTAATCCTATTCATGCATTTGTGATAGCTTCATTTGCTATGGGACATCACGCAGTCATAAGTGGAAGGCTGTTCATTAAGCATATTTCATTAATATATAATGAGCACCATAAATACAGTGACCTTTGAAATAATTGTCATTTACATGTTTTGATTTCTGCATTTTCCTCTTGTTTATTCATCAGGCATGAAAATGTATGAATTTCTTAGCTTCCCGATGCTTAGCACTAGATCACATGTTTAATGGGAATTTGTAAGGGATTTTAGAGAGAATCTTCTGCGATCTTTGATTTACATACAAGAAATGACAGAAAGCTATAATTTAGCACTTCAATTAGCATAGCAGTGACTCTATACCACTTTGTGAATTTAATATAAACATGTAAAGAGTCTTCATACTCCTCGCAGACATGGAAATTCATATCGACATACTTCAGCCTAACCTGATGCTCTGCAGCTTTCCCACTGACTCCAGAAGAACCCCATCAGAAGAAAGCTCAGGGCATCTCTGCTGCTGCTGGGTAACTGTTGTGACCCACACCTACCTCTGTGCTACCAATCACACTGGTTTAAAGCCAGTTTGGACATGTCTACCTGAGGTGGAGCTGCAGCTGATTGCCAAGGTGGATGTTGTGTGTAATCCCCGTATTCCTGTTTAACCTGGCAGATGTGTATATTGGATGAAAAAACAAAACCACAAACAAACAAAAAACCCAAAACAAAAAAACCCAAAACAAACAAAAAAACCAAACACACAAAAAACCCCCACAAAAAAACCCCAAACAAAACAAAACCCCAAACCACAAACAAAGCCCAAATCCAAATCAAAATGATCAATCAAACAAAAAAGTCAAATCAAGACTATTTCTAATACTTAAATTTATAAGATAATTGTTGAGGTGTGATCCTTTCAATTTAGGTCATCCTAAAACAATTTGTAAAGATGGTTCAGTTTCCTTTAGTTTTCTTTTCATGTGATGCATGAAATGCAAGGTCTTCTAAAGATTTTCAGGTCAAGTTTAATTTACTGTCTGAAAAGAATTTAAGGTTAATATGAATTTTGTTTGTTTGTTTTCTGATGAGGGTAAGAGATAATATAATAGTTGAAGACAAGGTCTGTGAAACACATGAGGTATGTACATAGTACACTTAAACAGTGTGATAGGAGTGTTTCTATCTGTAAGCAATACTCAGCTGCTTCCTCTGAAAAATCAAATTACCATGATACAGTCTAAAGGGCATATGGTTCAGTTTGCTATTATAATGGCCTGAGTTAAAAAAAGAACCTTCCATTTTCTTTTTCAGGGCTTTTTATATTGAGCTTATGTGTACCCAAAGCAGGGAAATGTTTTAATCAGAAGATGAAGAAGCCTTTTTATTTCCACTACCCCAACGATTTGAATTGTTTCCAAACTATTGATTGATAAAGCACCTCATTTTATTAACTCACCATGTTGACTTTTCCTAATGGAGCAATTACCTCCTGATGCTCTGATTCAGCAACCACTTTTAATGCACGCACATTCCTTTGATTTAATTTCTCTGAAGTAAAAGGGCAGCTCTGTCAGTGAAGGTTTTATGTCTGTCATTGTCGTCTTGTACCGATGAGCTCTATGAGCGACTTCAGCTGATAGAGTCCTTTGACATAATCCCTGGGAACTGTGCTTCCCTCTTTACATGAAGTGCTTTGGTGAGCAACAAAGTGGTGGATGATCTATTTTTATCTGTCATGCACCCGTAAAACTCATCTAGAAGAGCAGTATCAAGTTGTTAAGGACACCTTCAGTCTGTTCTCTGCTTGCTTGTGGCTGAGAAGAGCCCTAGTTCTTTGTTTGTAGCTGAGAAGAGCCCTAGTCCTTTACATGTGTATAGGTTCTGGAAAGGTCCTTCAGCCTTTTGAAGATCTTGTGGAATTCAAAGCAATCACATGAACAACAATTAAGATCATGTTGTTGCTGCTTATCTTTCTTCTCTTTTTTTTAATAGACTATATGGCTAAAATGTGAAGAGACAGCGTATTAAATTCTAATATACCACGTATGAGAGAAACCCAAGATGAGAAAAAAGGGATACAGAGGGACAGAATCCACAGACAAGTTGGGTACCCTAATGGTGTTTCACAAGTCTCCAGTCTTAACTTTTTTTGTACCTAAAGTAAGTTCTTGCAGTTTTACTGACTTCCCTTTCCCTCTATATTGCCTCCCCCACAAAAAAAACCAACAGACTAATCCCGAACACAGAGCTTTCTTGCTTTCAGTTGCTGTAGCAGAAGAGCCTTGCCCTGCTTTCATAATTGTTCTTGCAAGCCTTAGTCTGAAAATCCATCACATTGAGCCCTCGGAGACATGGAGAAGAGTAATTACCAGGTTTATGATAATGTGTTCTAATATTAATAACTTTCATTGCAAGAAATGAAGATGAAATTTTGACTCACAGGACCAAATCCTGACAGGCTAATGGGTTCGCATTGGCCTTTAGCCTGAAGACAACTGTCTGCATTGTCTGGCCCCTTCTGTCTGTCCCTAGGTTGGTGACTAAGACAGTGATTCCACTTTTAGTGGCAATATCAAATTTTTCTCAACAGCAATGACTTCACAGAAATTCCGATAATAGTGGTTTTGTGGTTTTGTTTTCTGCATGTCATTGTATCTATGAGAAGGTCTGAATTTTCAGCAAATAATCATTAAAATGATGTTCATTCTATGCCTTCCTTAAAATGCTGATTCATACCCAGGCTTAATTAGAGTCTGGATACAATAAAAGAACAGAATACTGCTGGAAGCTGTAAGTGACTGAGATGGACTAGCCTAGTCTAGAGTTTACAGCAATAAGAAGAGAATTTTCCATCTGAATCAAGAAGGAATAGAAATACAAGCAAGATGATCCATTGCATCCTTTATAGAGGAAGATTTGGAAGCAAATCCTATTAAAAAAAAATAAATTTTCTTCACAGCATCAGGCCCCACTATATCTTTCTAGGATTTTGCACCTCGTGAAGGTAAATGTTGACTTTTTCTTTGTTTTCTGAAATCCATATTCTTGGGTGAACTTTATCTTGCATTTTCACACAATAGCAGGTTTCAGTATCTCAGAACAAAGCCTTATGGTATTTTTTTTACTGCTGTGATAGTATTTACCAGATGGGAGTGATTTAGAAGTCTAGAGTAGATATGAATTGTTTTGAATTTGAATATCTTCCCCTCAGAATTTTTTACCTCTTAAACCTATTCCTTTGCTAGTATATAATCTATTGGCACACAACTAATGTGTTTTCTTCACGCCATAATTATTTGTTTCTCTTACTGTTTTATGGTTGATGGAAAACTGGCATAGCTAGACCAGTTTAAACGATTATCAGTTTGCATTTTTGCCATTCCTGGCCTGTTAAGTGTTGTATTTTGCACTTAGTGCCTCAAGATTAGCATGATAGATTAGCAGGCTTAGTTAATTGTTTTTACAATTTATGCTCTTCTCAACCGTTCTGTTGATCCCAGGAAATATGTATGTGTGTGTATATATATATAATGTGTGTATATGTGTATACATATACATACACATGTATATACTTTTTATATATATATAAAATCAGGAAGTGCAAAAAGTCTTTCTGCTGACTTGGTATAACTGCACAAACTCTGTTATCTGCCTTGTGAGCTTTGTTACTGTGGTGTTATCCATACACCTGATTAAATTTACTGAAAGAAAGATGAAGGAGCTTGGCAAGTCCAAGAGGCATCAGAGGTGGCAAGAGCTTATGCATCCTTAGGCTTAACACCAGGATGTGTGAAACTTGATCAGGAACAAGTGGTGCAGAACAAGATTACAAAGCTTCTGTTTACCTCTTACTGTAAGTGCTGTATGTGATCTCACGTGTGTGCTTATGTACGTAGGTGCATATAGCATCTGAGAGTTTAGATGCTCTCTGTGCTACTATATACAGGAACAAATTCTGAGGTGCACATACATAGACACTGTGCAACAGCTATTTCTTTTTCAATCCGATTCTGGAATATAGTGTCCCTTGGAAAGCAACTGGAGATATGAGAGAATTTTGGATGATTTTTCCTTCAAATATTTTTCCTGGATGCTCTGAATTCCTTGGCTGCTTCTTGTGCCAGTGGTCTCTCTTATTACTGCTAGTCAAATTATAGAATGCTAAAATGGATGTGTGTGTATATATGTATCAAATACCTGCGTGCTTGTTTTGGTATAGTTGAGAAATTTAAAGGCTGTGCTCTACCTTGGTCTTTTAATACGGTCACTGAAATTCCAGTTCCCTTCCAGTGAGGAAGGTCATCAAATCTTCATTGCTAACCATCTGTATTAATAAATCAGTTATGTATTTAATGATTTTTCAGGGATAACCTTGTTTTGTACCTGCTCTGAGCTGGTTAAGCATGAGGCAGATCCAACCTAAAACTTATCTATATCTGCATTAGCATACTATTGTACCTGAGCTAGTGAGCCAAGGCTCTTGACTGAACTTCAGCTGGCTCAGGCAGATAGGGCCCTGAACATAAACTGAATATGGAACGTGAACACTGATAGCATAAATCTCACCCTGTGGGGCCTCTGATCATTCTGTACTCTCTTAAGTGCCAAACACATAAAATTTTTATGTCCTTCAAAAAATCTTTTTTAACCAGGTCTGATTCCAACCTTCACCTCAAAGAGGATATTACTCAATACAAGCTAAATAGCAATTCTGAGTGTGAAATAAAATAAGAAACATTGGTGGCTCTGGATGTCTTTTGAAACAGAATTATTGAATGATTGAGTAATTACTGTTCTGCAATATTAATTCTTGAATTATTAATACATTTTGAAAAAGACAGCTACAGATGCTGACTTTTTTGTATGAGTAACACTAGCATGTAGCTTATAATTAGAAGATTATGGTAGGAGTCTGTGTCTCTCCTTGTTCTATACATTAAGACACATTGTCATTAGATGTCTAAACCATGTCACTAGCACCTGATGAGGCCACATTAGAAACTCACTTGTACTCAGGCAAATTTTAATTACTGTTTAATGCATAGAAATAAATGTTAGTTTAGATTAATAATAGACCTCTCTGAGGCACTTTCAAAATAACCCAGGCAAATAGTTCCCGTAAATCTCTATTTTTTTAGCAGTGATTTTTTTGTTGCCCTTATTTTTATTAACTAAAAATAGATTTTTATGTCAATATCTTCCTTAGACTGAGGAACTAACCATCTTTGTTACAAAGTTAGGTCCTTCAAAGGAACCCATAAATCCTGTAATGAGCATTGTATGGGTAGGTATTTGGGAGCTACATTGTTAAATATCACAGTAAGGGGTTTTGTGAAACTGTGTAATGTTGCTTTCTTTTTTCTCTTCATTTTGTTTGCTGTCTTCCTTTCCATTCTCCTAAACAGTAATTAATGCCTAGGATCAGCATGGTTGCTGCTGCCGTGAGAATATACTGCAGGAGGAACAAAAGAATGATGTACACTTTGAAAAAGAGCCAGATAGTGAAAAATTATTATGACCTGCTTAATTATGGGCTTTTTCAGAGCAGCATGTTTAGTTTTGCATCACTTCAAAAACTAATAGTTTCAAGGCTTTTCAAAAACAAGATAGCAAAAAGAAATTACATTATAAAAAGGACAGTGAAAATTATATTTTTAATTTTTTTTTAAAGTGAAATATCTGGAAAAGTTTAGACTGAAGAACAGCCTTAAATAAATAATTTCTTAAAAAGAAACAAATATCATCTAAAAATACATAAACTGTGATTCACAATTTCCACTAAGCTGGAAATATTTGTTCAAGACCAGGTCGTTGCTGCTGTCGCAGTTGTTATGGTGGATTTCCATGGGAGCACTAGCAGGCTGAGTTTACCTTCACCTGTGGGCTTTGGTCCACATCACCTTATACAGCAAAGGGGCAATAGCAGAGGAAGTCCTCTGTCCTCTTCTGAGGTCTGCACCTACTCATCAGGCAGTGTCCAAGGTGGCTTCTCCCCATATCCCTCTTGTGCTCAGGTTTATACAGGGTCTGCATGGTTTCCATTTCTATTGGAGCATGGTTGTCAGTGGGCTGCTAGGGCATTGTGGCCAACCATTACAAGGTACAGCAGCTCACCCATCTTCCAGGTGGATCCCCAGCTGCCCTGGGATTTGTGCACAGAGAGCCTGTCCAGAGTGGGACCAGCCTGAGCACAAGGAGAGCCCACTCAGGCTTTCTGCTCCCCTCCTGGCCATGTCTGGGTTAAGAGCAGCTGCTGTCCCTCCCTGGCTGCTGGTGCCCCTCAATCCATGCTGCCTCATCCTCCCAGAAATAAATAACCTTCCATGCAGACACATACGTGGAGCAGGAGATGGCTTCACAGCTCTCTATCAGATACTCTTCTTTTCCTTGGTGCTTGATCTTCATCCCACCTGCCAGATGGGCCAGCATGTGTATTGAATGTACTAGGAGAATTGCTTTCCAGATTAGAAATACAAAAGGGGAAAAAAGTGCAATTCTTCAAATACCATGCTCCAGCCAGGTTAGAGATTGTAGCTGATGGTTGTTGAACTTGTCTAACCTTATCTTCTTGAGATGGGGTCTTAGGCATTCATACGTAGCCCCTTGTTCTGAGGGAGTCTCAAAATACATGAACTGCCAAGTTTTTCATTTCTGTAATGGATTGTGTACCAGTATGCTAAGGCTGAACACACACACACATACTGTGCACAAGTAAAACCCCGTGGGCCTCTGTTTGGTATATCATGGATTAGGTACAACTGCTCAACCTAAACATGCCTTTGTGCATTAGGTGTGTCTTTTAGAAATACCCTGGGTTTTATTTTTAAACCCAGTTATTAATATGGATTTGATAGCTTCTCTTAAGGATTTTCACGACAGGTTTCTGTTAAGAAGGTCTCTAGGGAAAAAGCAGGTAGGCTAGACTTCTAATATCTGATACTTATATGGTAAATGATGAGAGAGGAGAAAACCTAACTATCTCAGTATGATGCCTTAAACATCATGAGCAAAAGAATAAAATCGTGACATTATTGTATGCCTCATGTTTTCATGTATAGGGAAGCCTGTATTCCACTTGTACTGAATGTGCAAAACCTCTTATTACCCTGAGTTTGTTAGGTGAATGTCATATTACTAAGGCACTTTCACCCTAGTTCTGAAATGATAGGTTAATTTACATGTTTATTTTTATAATATCAAGAGAAAAAGTAGTTACATACCACTGTTTTATATTCAGGAAGAGAATACTTTGTATGCTTTGTTTCTGTCATGTGAAAGTCCCTAAATTGCTTTTGGCAAGTAGATAACTTAGAAATTGCTTTAGTGACAGAAATGTTTTGAAAATAAATCTTGAAAGTGAGACTATGAAACCTGCAATTATCTAATGGAAGACTGAACAGGTTTTTAAAAACAAAACAATTTGTAAGCGTTAGAGTTGTTGCAGTTATCTGACCTCTCCACATGCTGTGCCATATATATACATTGTGGATATGTAGAGAATAATTTTCCAGATTCCCATTAGCCACCGAATGTTCTGGGTGAGGCACCAGGTTCACCAAAATAGTGGAAAGCACTCATGCAGAAAACATGTTTGCTTTGCAGGTAGCAGAATTTGTGGTGACAGAGAAATTATTGAAGGATTTAGTCAATTCTTAACAAATTTCTTTATTGCGTCTGTATTTTTCTTTTTTTGGCCTCCCCATTGCCTTTCTGACATGGATCAGGGCATGTATTTCATGTGAGAGCCTGATGCACTGTTGTACGGAAGGGGTTTATTATGGCTAAATGCCCAGAGAATGGTTGACCTTGGACTGGGATAGTGTCAAAGCCAGTGTCAAACCCATGTTCTTCACAAGGGCTTCCAGATGGTAGAGTTTCGGTCTTGTTAAAAGTAGTTCACAAAAGATCTACTTGGGTCACAAGTAAAGGAAGGTGAAGATCGCTCTGAGATCTCTAGAACTGATGTCAGAAGTCATCTCCTACAGCATTCCCATCCTCCTTGACACTTTGGCTGAATAGTTCTTGGGTTTTGTGACTGTGGCTCACCAGTATGCAGCATTATCATTGCAAGAGATGAGTGTTTGCCTCTTTGTTCATGAGAAACTCTCGTTACTCTGTACAATAGCTTGTGACTATTGAGAATGTGAATCCTTGGAAAGCTTTGATTAAAAAAAGATATTAGAAGAGGGAAAAATTTTCATGGATCCTGTTCTTGTTCATGTCCACTGGAATTTAGGATTTTTTTGAAGCAAATAATGTCATTATTGACTGATTGAGATAGATGATCACTTCATCTCCCTGTTACTGTCATCTCAAAAAGCCTGTGTCATTTTGAGGAAACAAAATACACATCTTTGCTGTTGCAGCATGAGGTTTACTTTCATTGCTATGGCAGTTCATCAGATGTGCCTTTCTGTGGGCATCTAGCTAGGTCGTGACTTTAGGTCACGGTGTCTGTATTGCTGCAGGGAAATGACTCTTGCACAGATATCTGCATAGGAAATATTAGTGTCAGGAAGCTGAGTAAATCCTTATTCAAACTGATAGATAGTTTTAAAAGTTACTCTGTCATGTGTTATGTCCCTGAGGAAAAGCATAAGAATTTTTGGTCTGTGAAAGACATAAATGTCTTCACTTCCAAAATGCAACTGCTTCAGCTAGGGGTAGGTAGCTACCAGTGATTGCAATGACAAAGTATGGCAACACCCAGAATAAAATGTAGATGAGACAGAAAGAATATCAAGAACCTTGTTAATCTATTTTGTCATCCCATCCAGGATTAAGCTGGCATCAGTTCCTGCCACTACTCTGATTAATCCTGTTGAACAGTTACAGTTAACAGCTCAGAGATTCTGCTTTCATGCTTAATATGGTATGAGAGGTTGCTTTCAGTATTGGAAGTAATTTAAAAAGTAGCTGGGAAGATTTGCCATTCATCCTTAAGGCACCCTACCAAGAAAGTTCTGTGGGACATAAGATTGATGATGATGGTTGAAATGGTTTGTCTGATCTTAGCGTAGCTGGAGGGAGAAGGATTCCAATGGGTTATTTTTCATTAAACTTTTGACTTTTGTATTCCTTTGGCTAAAATAAAAGTAGAAAACCAAAGAAACACGTAGCAAAAAAATACTTCAAGTTGCAATTGTTACGGTCCTAAATAACAGTTGCTTTTAACTGTCATAAGTTGGCATTATTGCTGAGGAAAACAGTCCCACCTTCCCCTGGCAACTTGTTCACATTCCTCCCCCAGTGCCTTCTCCGCTGTGCCAGTGTGAGGGTACGTGCAGCTGTGCATTGACATGGGCTGAGGAACTGACACAAGGTAACATTTATTCAAGAGAAATGGCTGAATTTTTGCATCTTGGTTTTATCTCAGATGAATTAGCTGCTCCAGCTTGCATGCTGGCGCTACATGTGTTGGTGCAATGGGAGGAACTACATAGAGCAGGATCAAGGGACCAAGTTGTTTGGATGACAGTGTGGCACCATGGGAGAGTTGTGCTGGCCTAAGTGGGGAGAATAAAAACTTAAAAGGTGAAGATGCTGGATTTTTCACCTTTTAAGTCTCAGGTTTTGCAGGATAGTAAAGGGTAGTAGCAACCAACATGCAAATGTCTGTGAAAGGGCATGAAGCATTAACATTTTTCTATATTTGAGTTGTTTGCTCTCAATGACAAAAGTCTTGCAAATTGTTATCATATGAAATAGCCTTTAATGCCCCCATCTGGGTATGGGGTGTACATGGGATCCTATTATGCTGTGGACACAGGGAAAATTCTCTGGTTTATATAAGGTGGTTTTTTTTCAATAGGGTTCCTCTGATGTATAATTCTCTGTAGAAGTACCTTGTTTAATGCTTCTACAGTGGAATTGATGCACTAGTTTTAACTGCAAGTATGTGCAGAGGTCATCTAAAGCTCTTGAATTAGTCATGCAAAGATAGTATTAATCTTTGAACATGTTTTCTCCTGGCTATAAAGAAAACAAAGTGGATTGCATGTGAGTGGGTGTAAAGAAGCTAAGGAAAACTTTCTGATAGGCCTCCATACATGTGTTGGAAGATTTTTGCTTCCTGGTGCAACTCTACTGACTCTTGTCCTATATTTTTTTGATCATAAAGTGAACTTATACAGGCCTATATTTATTTATCATAAGCAACTTACAAGCTTAACAATCTCTTTTCTATCTGTCATCCATTTGAATAAAGTACCCTTTTCATAAACAACTCTGTGGTCTTCACACAGTGTCATAACTTACTTACGTAGCTGACGAGGATAAAAATGTCTTAACACATTTGGGACAAATGGAAAATACAGCTTTACTGTCCTTATGAACCCACACTCTGCTTTTTCTCAATTAGCGGAGGTCCTCCTGTGTGTGACTTCCTCAGTTACCACTGTTGCTGAAGACAGCAGCTTCTGCCTTGCTCCTGGATATCCCACATGTGCAGGAGTACTCTCTTCATCCTTTTTCCTTCTTTTCTGTCTTCCTGTGTCCTGGACACAGTGTCCCTAAAGAGGTAGGTGCAATCTCCTGTTTTTTACTGTGAGGCAAAATATTGAGGGGTCCCTGGGTCCCCTTTCGTGACAGCTCTGAAGTAGAAATGGAGGGTCTTGGCAGCAGCCTTGGGCTTCCTGCACTTCCTGGGCATCTGGTCCATCCTCACTGCTCCTTTTGTAACCCCCTTGCTCTGTGGGATCTGTTCTGCAGCAGCAAGAAGAGAAAGGGAGGCCATGGAATAGTGTTGGAGGGGTGTTTTGATGTTTTGTGAGGTGTGGAGGAGGAGTTTCTTAATAGGGAAAAACAAACAAAAAATCAAACACCACCACCCCCCACCCCCCCCAAAAAAAGGAAAACAAAAAACAAAACAAAACAAACCCAAACAAACAAAAAAAACCCCCAAACTTGGCATTTTGCTTTGATCTTCTTATTTCCAAGGGCCATTATTTCAGTCTTTTGACCAGTGCTGGAAGTGTCAGTCCAGCCATCACCTAGTTTTTGCAGACACTTTGGAAAACAGTGAGGAAAATTTAAGGCTAGGAAATTCCTCTTTATTTGCAGGAATAAGCTACTGCAGGTCAATTCTTAATGCCTGTTTTAACCTCACTGCTCAGTTGAGAATCAGGGGCTGCTACAGCTTCCACCTGTCCCAAGCGGAGCACTTTGTGGTGCTCCACACGCTGTGAGTGTTACAGCTTGGGAGCTGCGGTTTGTAGTATCAGTGGGAAAAGAGAATGCCAAGCTGGACAGAGCGGGACTAAAGAGATCATGATGGCCTCTTCTAGCCATAATCCTCTCTAGAATGGAGGTAAGTTTCAGTGCCACCTCTGCCATCTGCACAACTGCCTCCACCATAGGACTTATGAGGATAAATGCAGCAAAAATTAAAAACGCAGAGTAAGTCTTAGTCTGCAACTTAATAAAAAAGGTTTTAGACCTTTTGTTGTCTGTTTAATTAAAAGTAACTTTTAAAAGTTGATCTTAATTGCACTGGAAGCATCTTCTCTTGAAGCAGATGTTCAATGAAATACAAGCTGGGCTACACTTCCATTTTTGATGTTTTTGTTGTGAAAAGTTGTCATAGGTCTGAATATATCATTTGGTGAGCCACCTGCTCTTCCTTTTCTCTTCTCTTACCCACTCCTTTCCTTTGGAGGTTGATGCTGAAAAGCATAAACTGCAGAAGGCATCCCCTCTAAAAATTTGCTTCTCCCATTGTGTTCTCCTGTTAATGCTTATTCTATTAGCTGACGCCTCGCTCTGGCAGGCAGAGCAATGACGTAGCATTCAGGGCACTTTTCCAAACTCAGATTTTACAAGCAGTACACAGTGGAAACATTTACAAATCTGTTCCAAGATACATATACACTGAGTGTATATATCCAAATGTAAATATTCAGATCTGTTTGTTAAGTTTTCAATTTGCAAATTGGTTAAAGTTTTATATTCATGTGTCCATGGAGAATCTTTTCTTTATGTGGTCAAAATGACAACAGGTTTCCTAGGGGGGGAGAACAGCCATTTTCTTATCTCTGTGTTCCCCATGGCTTATCTGGAATTCTCCAGCGTCCACGTACTGGATGTTGACAAGGAGAGAAGTGGCAACTTGACCAGGTCTACCTGCATCGCTGATGTTAGTAATAACTTTGCAGTGATGTTCTGTTGTGGGTTTGAAGTGCTGACTTGGCTATCGAGCCACCTTCATCTCTGACATTGTTTACTGTTATTTTGGTAAATCATATCTTTATTTGAAGGGCTGAGGTTCTCCTGAAGTCCATCCCTGGACATAAAGCTTCCCTGGATGGAAAACTGTAGCTCTTACATTTTGCAGAACGGGAGACAGAGAGGCAGTGGCCGTTGTTAAAGCTAATGCTCTGTCCTCCAAAGGGGAAAAATAGTACTGCTTTTCTCTCTAAGGTTAGAGAAATCTTAGTAGTTTAAAAAAATCAGGTTTTATTGCTTTCTGTAATAGAACCATCTTCTTCTAAATTGTAAGGTGGTGGTGTAAGGTGGCAAAATCCCCTTGCAGTTAATGGGTGGTTAGATTGTCTTGAGAAATGTCATCTTCCAGTATGTAAATTCTATGTCTGATCAAAGACAGTGATCAAAACTTGTGTCTGAAGAAAACGCAAACTTTGAGAAACGTAAGCCTTAATGGTTTGCTTCTAGATCTGAATTAAATGGATTTTTATAAAAGCAAACCTCTCTTTTAAGTACTGCGACCAAAAGTTCATAGTTTCACAAATTTCTGGTCATGATTTTTATTCTTAGTTTTGTTCCCATTCCTAGGACTTAATATGGGAGAAATTCTTAACCTGGAGTATCTGGTATAAATCCCTTAGATTTTAATCAGCTGCCAGAGAGTGTCCCATCAAATGACAATGAAGACAGAAATACTAACTTTGAGTCTTGGTTTAATGGTTTGGTTTGTTGTTTGTTTTTTTAATTACCAATCACTTAATTTGAATCCATTAGGGGTAAGGGCATAAGTCTTGCAGCATCTAAATAAATGTTTCTTGTCAGAAACCCCTAACCTATGCTGACTTGCTTTTCTGCTTAAGGTCGTTACCTGTTCTGTGCCAGTAAATCTGTGTTTTAACATTCCAGTAAATACAAAATCAGATCAACTTTGAAAGAATTAGAAGTTACATTAACTATGCTTGGCATGTTTCCAGTAACAATTTCTTAATTTCTGTTTTGTATGCCGAATGTAATCTTGGTAATGCATTTCAGACCTGCTGCGACACGTCTAGGGAGGTTTCGATAGCGGGCTGCTACGTGATGTCTGCTTTAAAAATGAGGAAAATCTCGGCCATCCAGTGACAGTCACTAGGTCTGTGGTCTCCTCGCTGGGGTGAGCCAGTCTAAGTGCCTGGGCTGCCTTTGAAAAAGATCACCTGGTACTTGGTGAGATGTTTGTCCCCTCTCTGGTGATAGTGTGAGCAAACTGAAAAATAACCTTCCCTTGCTCAGATGCATTGCAGCTGGATTTAGTGTTCTTATCCATCCCACTGCATCAGATGCCCAATTGCTAGTAAGAGCCCTAGAGAGGCACTGGGATCACAGGATTTGTCTTTTCATGACAGCCTGCGCTGACATTCAAATGCTTGTTAAAACAGAGTACCTTTGGGTTTAAAACTCCTTGCTGGCAGGATTATCCTGCCATGTTGCAGGGTGATAAAGTACCTGGCAGGGCAGGGCTCTGCTTACACCCTGCCATGATACTGGCATATGTTGTATGTGTCCTAATCATATTAATGGTAATTTTCAGATTCTATATTATGATATCTGCAATTACAATAGCAATGGCATCTTACAGAAGTTTGCAGATATGCTAAGTTTGCTTTCCAGCTCTTCACCTCATTATGAAATTATTAAATGCAAATGTAAAAATGTGGCATCAGTGTAGCAAGAGCGCATGAAAAGGTCCAAACCTGACCTTTATCAGGTTGACTGAGCCTAGAAAGGAAATATTACCCATGCTTGATGAAGCACATGTCTGCACCTTTTGCTTCCTCTTGACTAAATTGGTATTTGAGTATGTAGATTAAAGTAAGCTTGTGCTCAAATACACTCCTGAATAATGGCCTCATCTCTGCCTTAGAGAGCAGAGAGTGCTCTCTTCTTGTCTATCGACCTCTTTAAACATCACAGAGCTGCTATGCCTCCTTCTGCAAAAGCACTGTTTGGTTTTCCTGCTGGACAGACAGGTGAATCTTGAAAGTATTTCTTGGAGAAACTGTTTTGGAGAACAGTGTGATGAGGCAGAGACCCCAGCCTCTATGTTTGGCCAGATATCCCATTAAACACACTCTTCTTAAGACAAAACTATGTCACAAAATATGTGTGTAATTTATCCAGATGTGAGCAAGATCAACTTTTTCTTACCCTTTTCCTAAAGTTACATGCTGTTATTGGTCATGAGTTAACTCTTATTGGAAGTACAACTAGTGGAGGACACTATTAGAAGGATGTGATGCAGAAACTGCAAATGCATAGGAACAGAAGAAATAATTCATCATTAGAATGAAGGACTGAAATATTTTGCCTTTTACCAGATTAATTTCTTGATGAAATATTTTTTTTAGCTAGCTGGCTTCTGTTCCTCTCCAATGGCTGCACTGCCTAACTGTGAAATTGCTGCTTGTGATAGTCAAATCAATAGTCTTATTAGTGTGCTCTGCTTCTCCTTGCCATCCCCATCGCAGTGCCCTTCCTTTGATGAAGGGATGCTGGGACATAGCATTCCAAATGGCCTCTAATTCATGGCTGGTGAGGAAGGAAGGTGCAAAGGGATACAGGATCTGAATAGCTCAAATATCCATTAAATACAAGCCTTTCTGTGAGCAGCAGAGCAATGAAAGCCTGGTTCTCCCTGGACTGGTCTCTTGTTTGGATTTTCTGGTGCCAAATAAGATATCAGTTCTAGCTTTGATGGATTTGAAGCCCTTACGACTAAATTCTGGTGCTTTCTACTGGTAGCTCTGGCTGCAGCCCTGTCCTCACTGGGAGCATTACTCTAGCCCATGAATCCTGTTGCACTGTGACAGGTTTAAGACTTTGCTAATACAGCAGCTGAAGTGAGCTGATGGCATTCAGAGTTGGTAGAGAAGAAACAAATGCAGAAAGTGATAATATCATCCCCCCCCCCCCCCCACCCCCCCCCCCCTCCTTTTTTTTTTTTTTTTATTCACTCAAAATAGACCAAAGCAGGTCGTGTGTGATTGACAGGTGAGCTCACACCCAGATAAAGGGGAGGACGG
>JANIJG010016309.1:0-77195 GCA_024611175.1 Megaceryle torquata
GGGGCCCCCCCCCCCCCCCCCCCGCTTCTCCCCTGGCAGCAATTGAAGTCTTGATAAAAGCTGCAAAGGAAATGGGAGCACTCTGTCTTTCATAATAGGATTGTTAAAAAACATCACTGCCCTGTGTCACAATCTGTTTTATGCTCCCTGCTGACAGGCAGCCTCACGACGGCTGGGAACAGAGGGACAGAGGATGACTTAAAGGGATGGCAGTGACAGCTTCTGACCTCTAGCATACCAGCTCAAATCCAAGCCACAACTGCAAGCAAAAGTTGCTCCTAACCGCCGGCTGCGGGGAAGGAGGGAGGTTATCCCTCCATCTCACACACAGGCATCCACAAAATGTCATCACAGCCAGCTTTTCCCGAAGCCTCGCCCAGGAGGCTGCTGCCCAGCCTGCCAGCCGTCACTTCTCACCCAGGGCCTCTCTCGCAGCTCCATGCGGTCTCCAAAAGGCCCCCGCCACCTCGCTTCACACCCTCGTGGCCCTCTTTGAGGGTCTGCTGCCCGCCGAGGTGCTCGCTTGACCAGGGACTTTCTATATTTCACTCCCTGGGGATGTCTTAGGCCTGAGTTTGCCAACAGCCTCCCGGCTGAAGCCTGTTGTGTCTGCTGCACACCTCTTCCCGTGCCTCTGAGGGGCCAGTGCAGGACTCTCCACCAGCCCTAGTAACCCTTCCAGAGAGCAAACCCTGCACAAAGGTGGGACCACAGCTCCAAGCACATTTTACAGCCACTACCTGTTGAAACCAAGTAGTTTGCTCCTCCTAAATTCAGGTACTTCAGGGCAAGCAAGAAGATTCATAGAACTTAGTTCCTGTTTTTAATTCAGACAGCAAAAAAACTTCCCCAGTGGGACGATTGCAGTGACAAAAGCAAAGGCAGGACAGGGTTAGCCTGGGTCTGCTGGTGGGTTAGTGCAGGCGGACCCTGACACTGCTCTGAGCTGTACCACTGTCTTAGTCTTGGCCCAGCTGGGACACGCCTTCTTCTGTTATTTAAATGAAAAATCACTTACATAAACTGTGACCTCTTCCTCCTCTATTTGAGCTTCAAATCAGAAAGTAACAGTAAAACCAAGAGAAGGGTTTTTTCCTGTCCCGCATGCCACAGGACTGGATTTCGAAGCGCAGAGGATACACAGTCAATGGCAAGATCTTCACTGCTGCTCAGCTCCCTGGCAGTTAAGTACTGGACAGGCTTTAACAAAGCACAGCATCTGCCAGGCACAGTGCTGTGAGAACTGGGGGTAAAGGCAGCTCTGCACGCTCTGCTCTAGAGCAGAGCACCAGCAAAAACCCATCGTGTGGCTCAACTGCCCAGGAACTTTGGAAACTCGTAGGTCATGCAGCAGGTACCCGATTCTTCTCTTTTGTGCTTACTGTGACTAAAGACAGTGCCCTCAATTCTCTGTGAAGTAGAACTTCTCTTCAAGCATGGGGCTACAGGTTCTTTGGATTTTTGATACCATCTGGTTTGTGGCTGTGTTAACATGAAGAGTTAACCCACAAAGTGGCATTTTACCATTAGGTATAAGCAAGACAGGGGAAACAGGGCAAGCACATCTCAGTTTGTGGTGTCCAAATTAATATTCAATCATGAAGTTCTTTCCATTCATTTAAACACCACCAATACTCAATCTTTCTACTACACTTCTTCAGAGAGACTTGGAGCTGCAGAACCACAGAACTGTTGGACTAGAACAGGTTAATGGTCCCTACAGTCCTGTGTGTTGTATTTGTGAGCAACCAAATGTCCGTAAATCCTCCTAGTGGACAATTTTATGGAATAATCAACACATCGGGGATATTTCCTTCTAACCTTCCCTGAGTTAGTGACTGGATTCTGCCCTGAGGCATGAGAGCTTATTGATTGGATTCATCTCTTGTTCAAGTCAATAGATATCTGTCAATTCAGGTCAATTCAAATGAGATTTTATTGACAAGAGAAGCTACACAAGACATTGCCAAAGTGTGGGAAAATGACAGCACACCCCAACCTTCCTTGAGCCATCTATCAGAGATAGATACAACCATGCTGTTTTTACAGAGACTTACTCACAGCTTCATCAAATGGAAATTGTCCTTGATTTATCTTCATTGACTTAACTGAGCTGAGCCATGCTGAGCATAAACAAGATCCATCCTGCTTCTCTACAGACACCATCAGAAGTAGCATGAGTACAGTAAAAGGCCAAGGTTTTAAGCCCACCTTTATGTCAGAACTAGGGCAATATAGACACCCTTCTGCCCAAGAGCCCTACACAGTGTCCCCAGACAGACACCCCAGCAGAGCCCGCACCTACAGCAGTTGGACCATCAGCATCCCTGCCTCCCCCTCCCTGCTGACTGCTGCTCCAGCTCATGTTCTCTCTACCCCACGCAGACATATGAAACTTGTCACTCAGACATCAAAGGCGCTTTTCGCTCTCCCTTTCTCGGTGGTGACACATTTTTGGCCAAGCACATCACATTAATAGAACTTGCTGTCAAACACGAAGGCTTTCAAACAATGGAAGGATTGTACGCTGTGCGGCATGGCTGATGGGCAGATCACCAGGTAATGTGATGCAAGAGCTATAAAATATCTCAAAGACACAACCAAAAAACACAGAGCCTAGTTTTGAAGGGAGACTTGTGGTCTGTAGAGTTTCGGGGGTTTTTTGGGGGTATACATTTTGGAACAGCCCCTGGCATCGGACTTGATTGGGTTTCCAAACCTAGCCTTAGCTTAGCGTGCACATTCCCTTAAGTGGTGCAGTGATTCCTTGTCTTCTCCAGTGCCTCCTTCCCTAGCACATGTACCTCATCTTTCATTTCATTACTCGAAACAAATTATGGGCCAAGTTCAGCTGGCCTCACAGACTGAGTGAAAGTATTTAACACACACCATGTTGCACTGTAACCTGCACAGAAACAGTCTGCTGCTCCCTAGCACTTTTTACCATAAAACAAAAAATGCTCTGCTTTGCCTGACACTACTCGCGTTGCGGTTGAGCCCCAGAAGGACTAACAGGGACAGCTTTGGTGAGAACAAGCCTCTTGTACCAGAGGCAGGGCGAGCGCAGGGCACGCACCTGAACCAGCCGTCGTGGGGACGTGTCCCGAGACCTTTCCCCATAGAGGCCTTCAGTGCCCTGGGTGATGATTAATGAGAACTTGGGCCTGGAGCTTAGTAATTGTGACGAGTCCTTTCTGTAAACCACTAGTAAGCTAACAAATATCAAGAAATAGGAGTATATGGAGAAAGGAGAGAAAGAGAAAGAAACCTGCACGTGACTGTAACCACACCTCAATCCAGCAACCAGCTGGGTAAGAGACCCCAAAAGGGATTTATTTCTCCAGAGCCAGCAGCTCTTGCAGCTGTGGTGGGGAGTGTCCAGGCAGCACACGTGGCCACGGCCAGGCCAGTGGCACTCAGGGCACTGCAAGAAATTCCTACAGGGATGTCAAGATTGGAGGAAAATTATCCTACTGTTGTGGGGGTTGGATCTTGCTTTGAGGCAACAAGCACCGCGCTGCCTGTGCCAGGGAGAGCCCTGGCGAGCCACAGTGTGGGCTCTCAGCACTCACATCAGGCTGGGATTTGCTGCACACCTCTAAAGGACAAAGCTTAACCCACTTCTCCTCCTCCGGCACCCGGGGAGCAAGGGAGAGCCCTGCACTGCTCAGTTTGTGCTCTGGTGAAGACGACAGGGAGAGGTCAGAGCAATTAAAACCACCTTTGCCTTTGGTCGTGCAGGCCACTGAACATCCATTAGCTAGGGAGGGTTTCTGCCCCTCGGTGACCTGGCCTGGATTTAAATCAGTGACCTAGCAATCAAAGACTGCACACCCCATTAGCCACCTAGACTGCCTCCAGAAGGGATGTTTTGTGCAGCTTTGGTGAGCTCTCATAATCTGTACATCCTTCCACACATCTCCAGGAATATCACCGCGATACAAAGTATGACTGACTAGAGAGATGAAGATATTAAGCATGTGTCTTTGTCAGTTATGGCCATTATCATTAGCACACTAGCTGCTATTCCCTATATATTCCTTTTAGAACCGTTTACAGCTGAAACATTTTTAATGGCTCAATGAATATGAATGCAACATTTATAACCATTTACACATATGAGACTTTGGGGCACATCCATCTCTCATCACAGGCACAAAACCTCCCATTACTGCACTGTCACACTGAAGAGTGTGAGTGGGGAGAAGAGGACCCCACTTCGTAGTGAACGAGGAGGACATTCTTTCTGCCTCTTTTGTAAAACACATGTTCAAAAATCCCCCTTATTGTCATCACAGACTTCTCTCCCCGGTCACACACTTATTTAGACTCTTTATACTTTCATTACCAATGGAAAATGCAGGCCGTTACATCTGTTAGCAGACATAATTTTAGACAAATACAACTTCTTATCAAATAAGCCTGCAATAAATGTTTCATGAACAGAACCCTTCAATAGAACTCCCAACACTAATTTAATGAGAAGTATCAAATGATTTTTTTTTTTTATTCTGATATCTCCCCTGAGACAAATGATACTTTGCAGGCCTATTTTTAACAAATGAATTATTGACTTAAACTGGCACAATTAATCACAATATAATGGGATCAGGGGATGTTAGAGGCTCATTCAGCACGGCAGATGATGAGTACTGACTCTTCCAAGAAATGAGGCTCTTTAATCACTCCCAGATTAACAGCTACATGCTTTCAAATTTCAATCACAGGGAACTGGCAGTATGGAATGAAAAGGGCCCACTCCAGCAAGAAGGAAGAAAGAGAAGGATTTCTTATCCCATGAGAGTTCCAGTGTTGGCTGTCTCAGGAACAGGCACCCAACTCCCCTTGGGAAAGGACGGGACCTAAATTGTGCAGCACTTCCAGTTCTTCCTCCCAGTCTTTATCAGCCAAATAATTTGGTTTCAGGAGGACAGAGCATGCTCGCAACACGTCAGGCTGTTTAACACCTGCCCTTGAGGACAAATCATGAAGACTTAATAGAAAATGCCTCTTAACTAATCCTCTCCTCATTACAACTGTTCTCTAAAGTTTCTGCACCTTTCTGCAAAAGGTGCTGCTACACTCTGTGCCGTGGGTACTAAAGGTGTTGGTCTGGAGTTACTTGGTATTTTTTTTTGGTCAGCTCCATGGGCTTATAAAGACATTTCTGTGAATTACAAGGCTTCCCCCCTACCCACAACTCCAGAACTGGGTTCTTTATGCCCCCTGTCCTGCATCCAAGAGCATCCAAACCCTGCAGGCAGTGGGGCCACAAGCAGATCCGTCATTCTCTCCTCACCCTTCCTCACGATCCCAGTTAAGGATCTGTCCCATCTCTTTACTGGAGGCCTCAGGTTCTGAGCTGACAAAGCACTAAGGACACTCCATTCAGCACAGATGATGTCATCTCTGGTAACACCAAGGACCTTTTTACTCTGCAGAGCAGTAACCTGAGGATTTATCTTTTCCAGTCCTCCAAGGCCACAGTTCCATTTTTCCCTAACCCAGAGCACAAAGCTTTCTGCTCTCCTTCTGGGGTGCATTAACCCCCAAACCAGCACAGAGCAGACTCCCTGAGATGGCCTTGCAGCTACCCAGTGGATGCCAGCACTAGTACTACCCAATCTGAAATGGCAGCCCCCAGATAAGACCTCGCACCTCTGGGCAAACTCTTATCTCAGCATCACCCAGCCCAGGTGCATAAGGACAAGCCTGGGACTAACCCCCTATAGAGCTTCCTGACCCATCGTGGGAAAATGCCAGATAATCCTCTTGAAGGGTTTGCAGGAGGGGCCAGCACGTCCCGTGCACCAGCACCCTGCTGAAGTATTGCAAAAGCTACATTTATGCCCCCAGCGTAAAACGCGTCGCTGATTTATCACTTTGGCAATCTTGCACAGATACAAATCGCAGCAAGAACATTCCTCACACCAGGGATTTGATGCAATTGTCTTTCAGCTCCCCAGACAACATCTGACCCAATTAAAGATTAATTCAGAAGCTTTTGTGACAAATGATAACAAAATAATAAGTATACAGATTAACTTTTAAAGCCAGAAATGGAAATGAAACAAAATTAACATGAAGGCAAACTGGATGCACGCTGTAACCACATGGAAAGTCAAATACTGTGTCTGCTTTACTCTGCTGCTCTTGAGTTCAGGGTTCTGTCTTTTCTCAGCAACAGTTAGTGACATCTCAGACACCTCAGGCAGAGCTCTTTCCTTCAGCTTGTGCTGCTTGAGGTGCCTGTAATACCCTGGAATCTCACAAGGAAAAATTCTCAATTTGACAGGAGACTTGGCAAGTAGATAACGGGTAAATAGATTCCCAGCAGCCGAGCTTCAAAACAAAAAAATGCACTTATAAACAAAAAATTAGCTCTTTTCTAATTTGCAGAAAGGAGGCAATTTCCAGGGTAGACCATCTGGCCTCATATCCTGCCTTTGACAGTGACCTGCATCAAATGCCTCTGCAAAGGAATTCGAGAAGCTTCATAGCAGGATGTTCCAGAAACAAAAGGAACTCCACAAACACGAGAATCACACAGCCCACACATGGCTCAATCTTCCTGACCACTTCAACTTATAAACAAACGCAAACTCTGAAACATATGGTGTAGCATTCCTTCAGTACACATCTGATTACTGCTTAGTGTTATACCTCTACATGTTAACATTATTTTAGATAAATCTACAATCTCCCTTTGATTCCTGTGCTGAAAAATAAACAAACAAACTTCCTGGCTAAGTCCTGGGGAAGGAAAGCACTGGCTCCCTTGGAAACTATTGTCCAGAGGCGAGTTTCACTGACACTGATGCCAACCCCAGTATTTGGGCTAAGGGCTATCAGAAAGAGTCTGATTTTTTTCAGGTTTGAGACTCTGTGTTGGAGCTGCTAGCAGGAAGAAATACTGACGGTGGCTTTCCCTCTGTGCAGGAGCCTATTTTTCTCCCCCTCTATAACAAAATGTATTTGCCAGGAGTGTTATGATATTGCATGGTTGCTTCCTAAGAAAAATCTCCTAGTAATCTTTGCCTACTTGCTGTACAATATTAGACTTTCAAAGGAAGCTGGTAACACTAACAGCACGGGACGTTCAAAATCATCAATATGGTAAAAATTAACCCCTTTCTTTCCTTTCAACTTCAGCTTCTACCTCAGTGTGCCAGTCTCCACCAGGATTTCACTGAGTGAGAAGCACCCAGATTGTTTTCCTGATATATAGGCACCTCCAAATATTTTGACAGGAAGAGGTACCAGATTTCTGTCCACTTCAGTCCTGATTCTTGTTGAAGCTGATTAAGAGAGCTCCTCAAAATGGCTCTGCTGCATTCACCACGTGGCTTTAACAGCTGCACGTCCTCAAGCAAGGAGGAAACACTGCAGCTCCCATTATCCCTAAATTCCCACAGAAAAGGGGAACAGCTATTTGCAATGGAAAAGCGGTGGGAAAGAGACTGGGAAAGGTGGCAGATGTACTGGGCTGTGCCAGACTTTTTCCATGTCTCATTGTCTGCAAGACAGCAATGGGAAACAGCAAGTGAAACCTATTTGTGCTTAAACACACCTAAGCTCTCAGAACCAGGGCCGCTCGCAGAAATGGGGGCCAGCTCCTGGGCCTCTAGTGGAGGTCTGGTAGCCAAAAAACATTCTCCTCTTTATTTTAATTTATAGGCCTGTCAGAAAGTTAGAATTGATTGGGAAGAGGTCTTGTTTTACCTATGGTGGGAGGAAATCAAGTGATGTTAGCAGCAACGCTGGGCACATTATCATCTGCTGGTTCCATTTAACAACTTCTCACAACATATGCAGTTTACATTATGGTATCCTGCACATGTAGTCTTTGGCTGAAAATATCCTCCAGAGCTCTGAATTTATGGCCATGCAAATACTCGGGGAGGCAAGAAACAGGCATGCCAAAGAATGAAAAAGGAAAGACTTCTTTGTTCCTGCTTCTAGGTCACGTTAACTCTAACCCTGCCGTGCTGCAAGACAACAAGGGATGCTGGTGTTTCAGCCGCACGCCCTCATCTTTTGCCACGGCAATTCCTCAAATACCATCGTCTTGCACAGACTCACTTGGCTTCCATGGGCAGCTGGAGCTGGGCCTCTGAGAGAAGATCTGCTCTCAGACAAGCTGTCTGTCTTTCTCCACAGGCCTGGCATAACCACAGGCCTCATTCTGCCATTATACCTCCCAGCTCTGCATCCCTGGGGGAGTCTGCTGAGTCCCAGCAGTGTCAGCACAGACCCTCAGGGCAGCAAATGAACCACCACGGTCAAAACTCCACAAGCACAAAATCAGGAGTTTGTTCCTTGTCGTTGTTATCCTTCCTGCTGTTGTTTCTCCGGACACAGAAGTTCAGCGTGACGTAAGAGGATGGAACAGAACCTCTCTGCCTGTCCTTTCAGCGTAACTAACATCACTCCCCAGCAACAATCCAGTAAGCTGCTCTGCTACACTGCAATGCCAGTCAGAGACTGTAGCCTCCGTCCCAAGATCACTACAGCTGCATGGTGAGGACCTCGAGCTTATTAGCCCTTTGTGCCCGGCTGATCAGCCCGGGCACAGTTATCGCTGATTCTCAAGTCGTGGCCCTCCCACGACCTCGCCGTCTCTGCACGGCGCTAGCCACTGGCTGTAATTTTTCTCATGGTGGAATTACAGGCTTAATGAAAGAAAAGAGAAACAAGAAGACGTTGTTCAAGGACCTCCATTTCACGTTGGAGCACAAACAATATATATGCAGGCAATGCAGCAATCTCTCACCTGTCAGCTGTCGGCAACAGCTTTGTGGGAAATTAATTTTCAAGTCCAATTTCAGTAGCCTGTTGATCTAATGCTGTGGAACAGTGGGAATGGCTCACATGGGAAGGGGACCTGCTCGTTTCTTTACTGCATGTTTCTACCCCAGTACAAAATAAGAATCTATCCAAGAAATCTTACCTGCCTTGGAACTTTTCCCTGTGCTGGGCTGAATTGTCACTTCATGTAAATGAATACGGTTCCACAGACTCAGGAGGAGGAATCTCACTTTCTACCCAAAGGTGACACGACCCTTCGTTCTGCGGAGTGGCCACTCGGAACAGGAGGGTTAAAGCAGCCGAGAGTCACCGGGGGTTAGTCCCTAGGATGACCATTAAAACACTAACGTTTGTCACCGACAGCCATCTCCAGAGAGGATTTTTCCTTGTGAGCTGAGCAAACCCATCCACTGCTGAGGGTGGCAAGGAAGCCCTGAGCGTGGCTGAGCTCCTTGCTGTACCACGGAATAAGCACAGTAAATACAGCTACTTCCAGTCCTGACTAACCCACATCATAAATTAGACTGTCCCTTTTGGCCACACATATGTTAACTACACTGCAGTTTAGTCACAACCACAGTGCTTTTCTTTTTTTTTTTTTTTTTGATAGATTTAATTACTCCTAATTTATATCAGGCAGAGCTGCACTTAGAATGAAGTACTTAGCGCTGTCACTTTAATGTCATGCTTAATACACAATTTTAGAGCTCTGGTCATTAAGTACACGATAGATTTGAGCCCTGGATTTACTATACAGTGCTCCAAGGCCTCACTTGGCTTTCGGAGGGTGTTGCAGCAGCCTAATCAGGGTTGCCTCACACACAACACACTCTGTATCTGTGACATATCCCCCATTTCTCAGCTTTGCTATCACCAGGGAACGGCAGCGCACCTCTCGCTGTGACACAGGGTTTATTTTTGAAGAGAGAGTCTCAGATTCAGAGGCCTGCAAGCTTTCAGCCAATATAAATCAGCGTGCTAAGAAATAAAAGAAAGTTTATGCTTCTTGGGAACATTTATTATTGTGACAGTTCAAAAATGAAATCTCGTATTTGTGAGAAAACTACAGCTGAAGTTGTTCCTGCATGGATGAAAATGACCCACATTCCTACTTTCCTCTTAATTTTTTAATAAGCTGATTCATTCACTGCACGATATCACTACATGCTCATATCTTTATCAGAAACGTTAATAAAATATTCACTTGTGTTTGTTTACTAAAGTGCCTTTTATGAAGATGAAATATTTCCAAAACCTGCTCATTTAAGTTTTTCACTGAGCAATATATTGAAAACACAAAACATAGTTTGTGCTGGTGAATCTTAAAGAATTTTGACAGCAGCAACAACTCATTTTGTGAAAACTGTTTTTGAGGAAGAAAAAAGCAACTTTTTCAAAGTCTACAATTTATTTTTTTTATTATTACTAATAAAAACAAACACACACAACCTGCTCCTATGTTTGCTCCTTGCTGAGCACTGTGTGTCCTTGGTGCCATCTGCGGCATCTGAACACTGTAGAAACATAAATATAAATGAACATCCTAAATGGTGATTGCCAAATTGTCTAGCCCATCATCTTAAAGTGGCCATTTAGGGCAAATTCCTTGAAACTCATGAATGCAATTCGTTTCCTTTCAAAGGTCTTGTCTACTGGGTATGTTGAGGAAAGTTGAGATAAATGAAGCCGACGTATGAAGTTAATATACATACATCAAAGCTCTGTGGTTAGATCAAACTGCAGCGAACTACAGACATGTTCTTCTGAAGCAGAGCAACCACATGGGGGTTTAATAACCTTGAACTTCTGTTTGTAATCTCACACAATTAGCTACTCCTCATGGCTCTCCGTACAGACGGGCCCTGAGCATACTCAGGAGCTTATGGATTGCTTAAGTTGTTGCTCTCCAGCTGAGTTGTTTACATATCACTGCTCAAGGCACCTGAGATGCCCAGGATAGCACCCTGGATTCATTGGTCTCAGGCCTCAAGACGGGCAGATCCAGAAGCAGACCCAACTGACCCATTTCTGCTGCTGTGGCAGGACCTGGGTCCATTCCTCTCCCTCTCAGGGCAGCTCCAGTAACACAGCTACCACAGATGGCTGGTGCTGCAAGGGAGGCCAGGGTGAGGTCTAACAGCTAATTTTCTGAGCTTTCTACAAAGTGCATCTGTTCCATCGTGCTCTTTGCTGATAGTAGTAAATAGGACAGGGAAGGCTTTGCTGCAGTAACTGCAGCTACTCGATGTGCGTTATTCATCTTCTGATTTTTCATGAGAGCGTAATAACCAAACAACTAGGCAAACAAAGCCCCTCTTCCTCTACCCCTCTCCTCCAAGCACACCAACGTAAGCAAGCAGACTGCCCTTACGAGCACAGGCTGGCTTTACAAGCATACAACTGGTACCTAAAAGCCTAGGGAGAAAAATCACACCTTTTCTGACTGACAGGTGCCACAGTGATCAATAAGGGCAAAGAAAACAATCTGAAATCATCATTCAAGTTGCCGTTAGACCATTTTGGCAAACAAAAGCAAGTCTCTGCCATCAGCAGGGACTGACACTGGCATTGTCTCACATTAATCAATACCACCCTGCACATCCCCTGCTCTTCCCAGGAACCGGCTGTCCCTCCAGAGAGCTGCCTGGGTCTGGAGGGAGACGCAGCAGAGAAGAGATCAGGGAAGAGTCAGACATGGGGGACTCGAATTCATCTGCAAGCAGGTGTTAAGTGAATTCCTCCAAAAGGACAAGATTCATTCTTTTGCCAGCTTTGGGATGAATTAGCATGAATTCATAATCCATAAATCCTGGTGGCAGCAGAACAGCATCCCTCCTGTTGTTATTTATTTTGAGATTTTCACTGGGGCAATAGCTTTACGTTTGACATTTATATAGGTCACAGTGAGCTAATAGCCATCTGCCATCTGGGGACTTTTATAATGAACATTGCAGAAGACTATGAAACAATCTCTGGCATTTCCGATTTGAACATAAGCTGAAATAGGGTTGATCTTTACAATATGCTCTGCTGTCTCTCTTCAGGTTTGCATTAGTCATTTGCCTGGCCTTGCTACACACACACACGCTCACACATATGGGAAGGGGTGGGCTTCAGCATTTAATACTATCAGTTAATCACCACACACATGAAAATCACCCAGTACCTTGCCCAGCTATAAAAGGCTCCCCTTCACCTGAACATTCTTGATACATTTCAGAACTACTGACTCCCCAGCCCCCCTGCCCGGCACTACAAGCACAGGAGGCTCCACTACAGAGCTGGCTTAACTACAGCACACAGATGTGAAATCACTCTGCAAGGTCACAGAGCCCTCCCTTAGCATCACCTCCTTGCCCTGCTCTTCCCAAACACGTACCAGGCTGAACAATGACAAGAACACGCGGAGGTGGAGAGTCCCCAGGAGAACAAGGCAGATCCAGAAGCTGAGGTAGAGCAGATGACACCACTTCATCACACCCTTGGGCCAGAGCAGCTGCTCTCACCAACCCTGGCTATTTATCCGTTACCTGAGGCACTCAGCCAAGCACACCCAGGATTGAGCTCAGCCGAGCCACCTCCCCAGGGGAAGGCTGGGGCAGGGTGGGCCGTGCCCTCACCTCAACAAGCAGCAGAACCCCGCAGTGAAAAATCCCCGTGAGGGATTTAGTGCCATGGGATACCCGCAGTGTCACCTCTTGATCATCTGTGCCCATGCTACAAGTGCTGTTGATGCAGTGGGCTCCAAGCTGTCCCACCACTGACAGTGGGGAGCTGATGGTTCTCCACTTGTATCCCCAGCTGACATCAGCAGGCATAACCTGCAGCTCCCCACCCGCAGAGGAGAGTCACAGCCACCTCCCTTGTACTCACTGGGACGATGCACACAGGAACACGTGTCTTTCCTAGCACCTGGCTGTACGGTGCTACTATCATCAGCTCTTGCAGATGGGGAATCGAGAGAGGAAAAGATTAAATGACTTGCTGAATTGTATAAGCCACCTACAAGAGCTGTGAGTGAACCCAGGTGTCCTGCATTTCAGGTCAGCACTTTAACTGCACGGCTGCCCTTTCTCCCACACCTACATGCTGTTTATTTTATGGTACAAACGTGTGAAAGGACCAAATGTGCTCAGGCAGATGAGAATATCCCATCTCAATTAGTCACTCTCCAAAAAGCCTCCTAGGGGGCCAGGACTCCTTAATGCTGCATGTTCCTCCTGAGTTCCCCAAGCCTCAGCAGGCCTCAGAGTAATAAATTACATTTGTCTCTGCCTTAGCAGCAGCAGCCTGGCCGAATCCTCCTTTCCATGACTCAACTCGTGATGAAATGCCTATTTCCTGGTGCTGAGATCTGTGAAAATTGGTCTTTTCAGCCTCCCTCCTGAGGGACACGCCTCAGCAAAGCGGCTGGGGGCATCTTTGATCAGATGTGCTTTTCTCCCTTCCCTTTGCCCCTGATACAGACGCCTGGTCCTGGGGTGTCACTTATTTGTATTATGTCTTTCAAGGACGACACACAGAGCGCGTTTGAAATCCAATCCCCTCTCATGGGACTGTGGGGATGGGAAATCAGGGAGATGCCTGAACGCTGACCAGGTTTTGACCTGGTCCTACAAGGACTCAGGTTACACAAAAGGCTGCGCTGGCTCTGAGAAGTATAAATCTTTCAGGCTGCAACTTTTACAGAGTTCAGCAGGTGACAGCTTAAATGACTTATTGCTCAGCTGCTGCCTGCTATTGCCGAGGGGGCAAGGCAGGCTGGAGGGTGGCCTGGGAAGTCCACCTTCCCCATTCCCCTCCCGTGCTCTGGCAGTCATTGGTCCCCAGCAGCACGCTCTGGCTCTCTGTCCAGGTACAGCAGGTAGCCTAGGTTTGGAATGGCAGCTTTTTGTGGACAGCGGGACATCAGCTGATTCCAGGTGGTACAACAATGACTTCCTGAAGCCTTGCAGCCCCTTCTGGCTCCAGCCTCAGATGAGTTATGACTCGCCTTTCATTGGCCTCGACCTAATGGAGATACTTTGCCCTGATGCTGCTGCAAACAGGTTTAGCTTTGCCTGTGTCATGGATGCCCTTTCACAGACATCACTGCAGACTCTGGTCCACGTGAGAGCAGATTCATTACAAGGGAAGGCACAAAAAGATAAATGCTGTTACCAGCCTTATCTCTACCTCTTCCACCACGTGCACGCTCCCTTTCCCCACAGCACAGGATATGCAACAATACACAGCCAAGGCTGTGCTGTTAAACAGCGCTCATTCTTCTCAGCACCACTGGTAATATGTAACACAGCTCGGCCTGAGGAGTGCTTCTGGTATTGTTATTAATGTCCATGTCATAACTGCTTCCACAGGATTTCCATTACACCCCGCATCACGGTGTGCAGGAGGTGCCAGGAGCTCGGCCCAGCTTGTTTCCCCCCAGCAGGATGTAAACCCAGCTCTCCCTTTGAATTACAAAACGGGCAGAAAGGAGACAGAGTGGAGTTTCACATCATTTCAGTTAAGGGCTGGATCACCAAAGGGTACAGAAGAGAAATGAAAGCGAAGGGGTCGTTCCTATTGCTGGGAATACACTTGTGCAGCAGGCCCAGGAGGTGCCTTTCCTGTTGCTTTGCTGCTCAGTGTCCCCTGCGTTGCCGAGCGCTCCGTGTCTAACCTGCAGCACCAAAGAAGCCCCTTCATTCAGTCTCTGCACCCTGTCCCGCTCAGCTCCTCCTGGCAGCCTCCGAGGACCTGCCTTGTCCCATCTCTCTGCTCTGCACTCCCTTCAAGCACTGACTCTTGCAATCTGATGTCAATCACGGCTATTTTAACGTGCTAACTTTCTAAATCCACACTCGTGCTTACTTAACAATATGCTGCTTTGATCAGTGTAATGCAAGCAAAACTAACAAACCCGAGCCCTTTACCTCCCCTCCCCTCTCCTGAAGCAGGCCTCACCATGCCTCGGGCTTGTAAAACCAAAGCAATTGCAGTCTTTAATTTTATTTCCTTTATTTGCAGGCTGTTAGGTGCTGGTTCTCATTAGGGTCATTCTGAGCAGGAATAAAGCTATCTTAAATAAAAAACATGCTGGGCTTTAGCAGGGAAAAAAGCACAACCTTATCAATTCAGAAGAAATGTCTTTTCAAGCAGTGCTGTGGACAAGGCTGTGTTAAGCCAGGAGACCTGGGAAGCGACCTTCCTTGTTAGGCGCGTTGCTTTTATGGTTCAGAGCTCAGACATTTGTGGGCAGAGCAAATGGACTCTGCTGTGGGATTCAAGAGGACAAGGGCTCCGAGCATTTTCAGGAAATGTAGCTGCAGGAGCACAGTCAGAGATAACTTTGCACCTACTCCTGAGCCTCACAAAACCGACCGAGAATTCACTTAGACTCCACTCGAGTAATTTTGAAGTCACTATTCAATAGAATGCAACTGAGTCTGTGCTTCGTACCCTGGTGAAGCTGCAGTTGCTGCACTGGGACAGCTCCGGAGTCACCTAATTCACAGAGGCTGATACAGTTACGCTAAGCTGTGCTGAACAAACAGGCTGGTATTTGAAGTAGAGTTCCTTTGGACTGCTGCTGCTGTAAATGAAATCAAATATGGCCCAGTGGTTGGATTTACACCGATGTGACTAAAAATGTCATCATGCCTTCAGAGCATGAGTCTGGCAAACCTGATCCTTTTAGCACAGCTCCCTGACCAGTGCAAACAGATTTCTCCAGAGCAGTGTCCCTTTCGAACAAGCTGCCTGGGTGTAATACATAGGAAATATGTGCTGCATACGCACGGCTTTGTGATACCGCGCAGGATTTTATGGTAGGGTCAGGGGAAAACTCAGGACCAACCATTTAATCCTGTTCCAGTTTGAGCATGAAATCTGGCAACCCCAGCATCCTGACTGCACTCTCCTCTTCAAAGCAGCTCCTGCTGACTCTGGATAGCAGAACCTTATCTTTATTTTCATCTGTCTGTCATTCTTGATTTTTACCTCTTTGGATATGTGCGCTCTCCTCCTACCCTGGCAGATCCTATGACCTCAATGTCCTTCACCATTCAGGGCCAAAATCACATCAGAGCTGAGCTTCTACTCCTCAGGAAGGAGTTACTGGGACCTCTTCCGGGTCAGGGTTCCGATTAAGTGAAAGAGGGCAGGGAGATAAAAGCTGGAGCAGGCTCTGGTGGAAGATTTCACAGACAGCTGCTGTACCACAATACAAGTGGTTTGACTTAAAGTGAGCTGAAACCATCAGAAAGTGTTCAGAATGCACCAAAATGCCTTATGTGGGCTTATTTTTATTCATTATTTTTACCCTGGTCAAAATCAGAGATAAATGGCTCTATTAGGGCCATGCCTCAATGCTCAGTGATGAGGCTCTGTATATACCCTAAGGTGTGCTTTTTGAGGTTGAAAAGTCCGATCACATTAACAAGTTCTAGAACCAAATTTAGGGCGATGGCTACACTTAGCCCAGTAGAGGAACTGATCCCTTTTAAGTGACTAGCTCTGTTCTGGTGATAGCTAGTATGATATTACTATTAGAATGGGAAGAGGTGCTTCCACAGACCAGGGCTGCACTGTGCTAACAGCTCAACAAGGAAGAAGAAAAGGCTGTCATCCCAAAGGGCTGGCAATCCACACAAGGTTCTGAAACTTGCTGCTAGCCATGGCCTTAAAAAACTGCCTCTGGCACAGCCAGCTTCAAAGACTTTTTCTCACTCAAAAACCTGCAATCTAACGTGATTTCATTGAGCAGATGCTGGACAGATAACACGACCGTCTTCAGGAAAGGGGTGTTTCGCAACTGCTTAAGAGTTTGCTGCGTGACTCTGATGTCAATACAAAAACTTTGGCAGACATCAGAGGACTTCAGGCAAACCCTTTTCCTTCCCTAAGCCATGTTTCTGTTGTAATGAGTATTTTCACTGTGATAGGTACGGGAGGCCCAGCAACACCTTCAGGGAAGCGCTGTGGGACTGAAACACACCATCACACAGCCCTGAGAGCTAGTCCTCCTGGACCAGAACCTCATTACTCCAAGTGCTGAACAAGCGCTGGCAAACCAAATTGCCCCAGAGTGCTGAACAGAAAGTGCAACAGAGCAGTGCAGTTGCATGCACTTCAAAATGCTAATTTATTTTCCCAGTATGTGAGTTAGTTTTATGAAATCAGCATTCTGTAGCTGAAAAGCTATGGGTTTCTTTCCAGTACAGGGAAGGTCAGCATTCTCTGAAGGGAATGTGGGTTCCTCTTGTTGGCATGCCAAGTCTGGGCCCCAGATAGCCAAAGGCAGGTGCTCAGCTTTCAGCAAAGACCTGGCTGCTTTCCAGTGCTTCCAGGTGGCCAACCCCAAAAGTGAAGGCATCTCGAGACAAATCACTTTGAAATTCTTTCACTAGGACTGGCAAATCCCCTCTAAATCTGCCTTTGCGTTAGTCCTTGTGTACACGTGGGGAATTTGCAGAACCAGGCAGTGCACTCCACTTGGAGAGGGGTCGTGGGCCCCACACTGCCACGAGTGCTATTGTACCTCTCCTGGCAGTTGCTGCATTACTATGACAGCTGCAAACCCCGATGAGTGAATAACCTAATCGAGCCATTAAAAGAAACAGAAGCCCTCTGCCCTGTTTGATTTCTCTCTATAATGATGTAAAGTGCACTTTAATGGAGTCAAAGTGGTCCTGGGCCATTCTTGTTAAGGCCATTTGATGCAGTGCTATTGAGTCCCACTGCTAGCGTTCATTACCTCCCTTCAGCTCTCTCCCCTGCTGCATTGTAGTTCAGACTTCCCAGCACAGTTTCTCTGCTGCTACAGCCCCTTGCCTGCATTTTGTCTACATAAATTAGACCTTGTGTAGCATATTGGCCTGTCAGGGGACTAGGAAGAAACTGTATATTGTTTCTGGCATTCCCGGGCCCTTCTGCCCCTGACATCTGCTGTGTTTGTGACAGGGAATACATTCCTGACTCATTATCCGGGCAAGTGGAATCCCTCCCTGACAGCACCATTAATCAGAATCAAGCAGTCCGGCAAATAAAAAAAAAAAAGGAGAGAGAAGAAGAAAAAGAAAGCAAGCAAAGAAAAGAGACAGTTTCCAACTTTCACTTTTGTGTCATTCCAGTGTCTGGACAAGTAGCAATCTATCTTTCTGAGTGACAGCTCTGATGGATGGCATTATTTATGCTTTTGTGTATTAAAAGACAGTTCAGGCACTGGCTTGTCACTCACCAGAGATCTGAAAAAAAGTTGAAATTTAATTTGAAGGAAAAGAGGGCAAAGATCATAGGATTCTGGCTATGGAGTGTTGCCTGAGCGGGACAGAGATTACAGTGGGAGGGAGTTACTGGAAGAGGTGTAGAAATGATGCATATATAAGTAATTTGCCTTACAGGTACAGAGAGCTCTCTTTGTGACTGTGTATCTGTATTAGTATCTTCCTGGGCTGGAGAGGTCTGTTTGCTGACACCAATAGGTTTGGCGTTGCTTGGAGGAACGCATCATTTTATGGTGAGACAGGCATATGCCTCATTTTCTGTACGTAATTTGTGTTTGTGTATACAAACATTATTATATATGCACATAGATATGTGACTAAATGTGTGTATGTAACAGGGTGTCTTTACATGCACATGTGTATTTACATAAATTATTTTTAAATATAGGCTTTTTGTTCTGGCATACACATCTTTAAGATACAAAACACACATCTAAATATCTACACACACATGAAGACAGTCACGTGGATGCATCCCAAGAGGAACAATACATCCATATTTTTGACTGATTGCTTTCAAAAAATGTTTACTTACTACGCTATTTGTAACCAAATGCAAGTACAAAAAAAAGGATGATATTCTTTAAATCTAAAGCATCTTTATTTGTCTAGAGTTTTGGGAAAAAATTGCATCTCACTTAGTCTGGAAAGTGTAGTTTGACTCTTAGTCTAGTTTTACATCTTTTCTTGCTATTTATCTACACACAGGCTAGTGGACTGTTGAATGCAGAACCCCTGGGAGGAAAATTTAGGTGCCCACACTTCCATTTTTACCATCTCCTGCCAGTAGAACAGAGTGGGAGGTGCACGTGAGGTGCCAGGCTGGGGAGCTGTCTCGTCCTGCTCTGTTTATAAAGGCGGAATTGCACAAGGAGTAGGAATCTGTGTCTTTGTTTAACTGTGCTGATTTATGTGCTGGTGACTGAACCCCTAGGTATTTATACAGCATATACCACAGTGTATATAAATACCAGAAGACGGTCAAAGCGTGTTTGTGTGGGGATGTTGTACATAGTAATACCAGAAGAAATAAGCCGGCCACATTCCCTTCAAGGGAAAACAGGTACAACTTTCTGAAAATTACTGATTGTGTGAATTTGGCTCTACACATATTTATGGTTCTGCAGCCCTGATGACAGGAAGAGCCTCTCAGAACCTGCAGTTGCTTTATCAGAGCAAACAGTGAAGACTTACCTGATCTGAAGACCGTAGTTAAATTATTAATTATATGTATATATTATTACATGTATATGTAATAAATATATAAGAAACATTAATTATATTAAATTCTATGACTAAGACAACCCAAATGTGTCAGTGTAAATTAAAAGCAGGAACCTTACCTGGAAACACTGGATTTACTCAGAAAGTCCGGATCCCAGATGGCTGCACATCTCTTTCTTCATCCTGTCCTGAGACGCGCCGGGACTGAGCGGAGGCAGCTGCCTGTACTCGGCTGCACCGGCTCCGGGGAAGGATGGAGATCCGCAGAGTCCAGCGCCATTCACACACGTGCATCTGTGTGGGTAGAGAATCGAAGACAGCGATTTAGTCACAGGTGGAGCAAGGCTACCAGCCTCTGCCTGCAGCAACGTTCCCTTCCTGTGCGTGTTCAGCAGGCTGTGGCTGCCTGTGTAATGCCATGCACAGGTTTCTAACCGCACAGTGCTTTGGGTTTATGGGTCAGACACTCGGAGGTGATGGCACATAGTTCCCTACAGCACAACACAAGATGTCTCACTCCATGATAGATCCAACACTGAACAACACATGGTTTTGACCTGAGGATACACAAAATAACAAGAAACATAGTTCCTATTATTTATAACTCTTTCTGGCAAATGACCTATCTCTTGGCTATTTTGACAAACATCTGCTTTGGAAACCACCAGCCAACATGCAGCATTTGCTTCTAATTAATACAAATTTGTTTCATTCCCAAGAGTCAGCAGGTTTCACTTCCCCTCTCCTAGACAACTGGCATCAGCAGCAGTCACCCAACCACACCTAGCAAATCTTGACAATAACCACACTTGAGACTACAAATCCAGGGCAAAATCCCAAACACTTCAAAAACTGCCAGAGTTCTTGGCTAAACCCAGCAATGGTGTTGACTTGCAGGCCCAGCTGGACTGTTACTATCATCTTCTTGGACTCTTTTTTCCTTCCTGCAGATTGTGTATCTCCTCTTCTGATCCACAGGGATATTTCAGCTCGACCTCATTACAACACTTAGAGGTAACAAAGTGTTTCCAACATATTGACTGAGCGCTATGGATGGACAGACAGGGAACTGCTGTTACTCATGAGCATTTGAAAACCCACCAGCACTGGTGTTCCGAGAGAGATGGAGGTCACCAAGAAGGCCTAGGACTGTGCACTGACTTAATCTGGAAAAGCTTCCTAATAGGATGACGTCACAGCAACCCCAGGCAATGAGCTGTCCCTTCAGGGTGTGAAGTTGTGGAATAAACCTGTTCTTTCAAGACCTAGAGCTTAAATTTCAAAGTAAGATGTGTGTCTAATTCCCTCAAGCTCCTTTGAAACCCCAGATGGTGTTTTGAGAAGGAACTGGTCATTTTTCTACTTCCAGTCTTGGTATGGTAGAGCTTGGGGGTTGGCTTGCTGATCTATTAAACTGAAGTTGGCTGGGATGCAGGGCAGGCTGCAGTTAGTAGGGAAATATGCGAAGGGGTTTCTCTTCACTGGCTTTTAGAGGCATGTCGGGCTGATCAGTAACTGCTCCAGAAGGAAACACAGTAATAATCACTCATAATAGCCAGGCACACAGAAAAGGAGACTCCGTCTTATTTGTCAGTCCTACCATGTCTATCTTCTTGGAACTGTACACTGAAATAAAGACATCCGAGACTGTACCTCAGCTGGGGTAGATGGTGTAAGTTTTCATAGCTACAGTGAAGACAATTTATACCTGCTGAAGATCTGCCCCTTGATCTCCAAAGCCAAAGGAACATAAGCTCTTGTGTTTTAAGTGTGGTAGTTGGAATGTTTAATTCTATTCTGTCGTCTGTCAGAACAGCAGGCAGAGGGAAGGAATGTATTGGTGTCATATGGAAACCACGGTTTGATGACGGACAAAATTAAATCCTTGCATTTGGACATAAACCATGGCAACACAAAATATGTAGCAAGTCAGGCTTGGTTTTCAATACTGAAAACACAAGGCCCCACTTGGCAGGCTGAGGAGGGGATATTAGTCAGATTTAGACATGGTTTTCTTTGTTTTATTGAAGGATAAATAATTATGTGCTGAGATATTCCAGACTCATGTTAGCACAGTTGTGTGTGAACCACAGCAGAAAATGCTGTGAGAATAGGAAGGACTGAAGGTCCTTTAACTTACAAAGTATCTGGGAATCCTGGAAAAGTTTGGGGGTTTACTTCTGGAAAACAATCCCCAAATTTTCTCAAAATATATCTGACATGCTAATCTCCACAAATTAAACCTTCCAAGAGTCTGCTTTCTTGACATTCTTAGGTTAACTTATTGATTCAGTACATGCCACGTCTCCCTACAGCATCTCCTCAGCTCTCCTGCTCCTGCTGCAGCTGGAGATGCTCTGAGCAGTGGGTCAAGCCCTCAGCTCCTACTCCTCAGGGGTCAGTAGCTGAGCACACACCCAGGGGCTCGGGGGATGCAGCACTGCCACACGCGCAGCAGAAAGGCAGCACTTCTTCCCTTTTAATGCTTTTTACAAGCTGAAATCCAGGGTACACCTTGTGGATGCAGAAGATGAAATTACTAAGTAGAGGGTGCAGTAATTCGGTGCCCTAGCAGACTCGTGTCTTGTGCAGGCAGCCATCACGAGGCCTGTGTTCCAAAGTGGGATAGGTGGTCTTACCTGAGACAGCAGGAAATGAACAGGCTGCATGAAGCTGTGGGGCAGCCCCTGTGTTGGCACGGGCCTTACGCTGGTCCAGCCGAACGGCTCTATCTTCACCAACCTGGTACTGCAGTGTATGAACCATCCCTCTTTTCCTTCCCCAGCATCCCCACCCCAGTTTCCATTTCCTGAAGTGATTTATCATCTTCTGTGTAGTGCAGTCTGCATTTCTCTTGCCTGACAGCACTAATGAAGCATGCAGAGACCTGACAATATCAACTGGTCTTAGTCATTCGTGTTTCTCTTTCCTGGTCAGCCTCCTCTGCTGCCAAAATACTTCAAAAAAAGAAAAGTGGAAAGTAAAAGTCTCAATTTGCTGATGAAGTTCTGGATCTGCCTTTTTCTAGAAAAAAGCTGCTCCAGTGCCTGCCCTCTAGAACTGAGTTCTGATTTGCAGCCCACCCCCAGGTCGCTACGGGTGCTGCTCTCCATCTTGCACTGTCCTGTTGCACTCACAAGTATAAAATGGAACTTGTAAATCCCTTATTGGAAAAGGCAATGGACATAAATGTCAGCACAGCAGAGTGAGTTTAGTAGAGACGAAATCAAGCTGAGTAGCATAGATAGGGCATGGGGCTGGATTTCACATTTCACTGACGCTCTTGGTCCAGAGGTTTGCTCATTAACAAGGCTATGATTCTGTTATTGAAACTCATGGTAAGTGGTTCCTTAGGCAAAGATCCAGCAAAGCACTTAGGCAAATTCATAAATTTATGTCCCATTGACTTCTGTGCAACTATTTATATGCTCTAAGTCATGCATGTCTTAAATGCATTTCCAGATCAGGCCTCGTACTCAACAAATAGTCTTTCTGCAGCATCGTAAACCCCAAGCTTTCAAAATTCATGAGTTCAAGCTCTCGTTTCCCCTATGCTACCCTAACTGCAAAGCAGAATGCAAATTCAGAATATGCTTTCTTAAAAAAAAAAGTCTTAGTTTTGAACTTCTAATTCTAGTAACTCTGGATAGGAGCCTAGCTTTGCCAAATGAAAAGAGACATAAAGAAGGAAAACGATGACTGTCATCTAAGTTCATGTCTCTAGGAGATGAGATTCTCAACAGTGTAAAACTTGCAATAAAATCCCTAAAGTAAGAAGATTGTTTTCCATGTTTGAGAAGGTTGAGATGTCGGTAGCAGGCTCAGGCTCTAGGTGCAACTTGAGCTGAGCTGTGTTTTGGGTGGGGGCACAGACTGTGTCTTTCAGCTCTTGCTTCTCACACCGGCTGCTTTGCTTCTGTCACTGAGGTGCTTCAGCTCAGTGGCTTACTTGTGGAGTTGGGCTGCTTCTTGTTTTCCCCTACTTGATACACACATCTGAAGTCTCTGTTTAGCGGTCACCTCTTGAATGAGTATTTAAATGTCTTCATCAACAACAAACAGGGAATCAAACTGCTTTCTAGTAAGCAATCCCAACTTGTTTTTTGCACCATGCACTTTTTCTTATCATCCTTTTGGCCAGTAAGCCGAAACAGACTCCCACATCTGATTAAAGCAGATGAATTGAGTAGTTGGGAGAATCTTTACCTGATCAAATATTTTAAATCCCAAAGTGACATTCTACAGAAAAAGATTTAGAGTCAGCTCAAACTGCTCTTAATTTAAGTGGTAATTTCATCAAGTAAAAGCAATGGTGATTTATTTTTAATTATAATCATTATTTCAATGCAGGAAACTGAGCTGTAAGAAGGGGTTGCATTTCCTGTGTGTCCCAGCCCCGTGCAAAACCTGCTTCCAAGGTGTGAACTGTGCCATAGTCTGGCTTTGCTCTGGCTGTGCTTTTGGGCAGTCTTGCATTAAACGTACACTCCCCTCTATGCATATGATTGTTATAAACCAGACTTGCTTTGTGCTGGTGCTTTTGCACTCCCCTCCTGGCATCTCACCTACATACACGTGCTCTCTGCTCTCTATCCTGTTGCCTCTCTGCTCCGGACTGAGTGGTGACCCATCAGGGGACCAGTGGACACCGAAGAGGAGTGGTTACGAGGAGTGGCAGGAGTATTTAGAACATTCCAAACTTTTCTCCTACTTCTTCCCATGTGGCTTTTCAGAGCCTGAACTGCCAGGGGCTGCAAGAGACAAACGTGCAGTTAAACAATCAGGGGAACCTGCCTTGATGAAAATCCCTGGACAGAAAAATCCCAGGGCTTTTGATATTTTGTGGGATTTGGGCTCCTTGCTACTTTCCACCAAATGGAGCCTTTGAGGAACAGATTAACATTGTCCACTAGAGAACTTCAGCTGCAGGAAACTCCAGTCTGTTGCAATTGCTCCACTTCCCTTTGACAAGCCTCTTCACCCCCTAAGGCCGACAATCCCCATTAGGCTCTCCTGCTCTCAGAAGGGTCACTTTACATTGCGTCATGGTGTAAATGGAAACCACCCTGTGTCACAGGGTGGAATATGAGCTCACCAGGCCACTCATTCCCTGACTGCACTCTGGTAGGAACCGCTTATTTCTGAATTAGGAATTAAAAAATCGCAAAGCTTAAAACCACAGATTTGCCTTTTGCCCCTGAAGCTGTAGGGGTGAGGGTGGATACACTGGTAGGGATTGCCGAAAGGTACCAGTCCAGACCCTGCTGTCATTTTAATGTTCTGGATGAAGGCCTGTCTGTTCCCAGGTCACCTCTTACCATCTTCTACGACTACATTTTTCATTCTCCTGGCCTAATTGTAAAATATCTGATGCAAACCTCAGCAAGAAAATTAGACCCATAAGGTTGAGAGTTAAGATCTCAAATGCTGGATTTCATACAGCGAGGAGATTAAATGCACATTGACATGTGAAACTGAACATACCCACAGGCCATTGAGTATGTTCCCCAAATCTGAAAGGATCCACAAGCAAGCCTTAATTTTCCTCCTCCCTGTCTATTAGCACCCAGCCAATACACCTCATAAAGTCTGTAGAGAGAAGGTATTATAAAGATCACGCAGCCCAGGGAAGTACAAAAGTGATTTAAAATGTTCCAATCTCATTAATCTGTTTCTTCTCCCTAAAGATGTTCAAAGCCCAGGCCTGATCCTTAGCTGGCAAGTGAAGTAGAAAAGCACTTAAATAAGACCTTAAATTTAAGCTCATGCTTAAATTCTATTTACCACAAAGTTCATTTCAAGATAAATTCATGCTAAAACAATATTTCTAAGCAAAAAAAACCTCACTTGAGCCAAAGCCTTTGCAATATAAACAGAGCTAATCTGTAGTAGATGAGGCTTTTCTGCTTCGGGACTTTCTTCCCGCTCTTCTGAGCCTCTTTCATCTACAAAAGGGAACTGAAATTGTGGCTTTGGTGACTAGTCTTAGCAAACCAATTCCCCCTGGATTCTGCATATTCAACTAAACTGCTGGAAAAATCACAGTGAACCAGTTTGTCACCAAGCTGTAATACAAACAGAAAAATATATTGCTATAATGTTTAATTGAAATCTGGTGCGTTTGTTTACAGCCCAGAAAGTCAGACCCATTTTCCTGATCCCTTTTTTTCCCTTGCAGTTACTCAGGAAGTGCAAGTACTGCACTGGTTTAGTGTAGTTCAGTATTCACCCTAAGGAGAAGACACCTGACTGCCAGTGGTCGTTCTCCAACGGAATGGGCAGGTCTCCACATACCTCGCTTCTTTTTCCCAGCTCCACTGCTAATGATTATTTCTGTAGTCTGGGGGAAGCCAATAACCTCTGCATATGAACCAGTTCACGAGGCAGATGCTGAGTTTGTGGAAACTGGTCAATGTTTTACTGTTCACTCGACCACTCCTCGCTCAGTCACAGCACGGTCCCGCTTCACATCCCTAGGCCTCGTACAGTTGAAGAAACCAGTAGAAATGTTTGCAGTAGTAAGCAACGCTCAGCCACGGTTGTAACTGGAGGTACTATGTGCGTGCCAAACATTGCATTAGTGTCGTTATTGCTATTGACAGTATAAATGGCAGCACCATAATGGGACAACAGCATCAGGTCTCAGGGAGGCAGAGGGTAAGGAGACATTAATATGTGCAGTCAGCTTACATCTTGCACTACGAAAGTGTGCTGGTATGAGTGGTTCTGACACCTAGAACATAAACCAGATGGCCCCTTTCTTACGCCATATCATGCAAAAAGAGATTTGAATTAATTCATGTAGAAATCATGACAATTCTGTTACTGTTGGAACTCAGTACAGCGGACAGGGTGGCAGTAGATTATGCTGAATTTTTAACTTATAAAATACTAGTGACAGATGTCACTGCCTGTACTCCTTTGCTGCTTCCCATTCTTGCTCCATCCCCTAGTGCCCTTCTCCAGAGCAGTAACTTTGGACTACGTTGCCTAAAAACTTGACTTATATGAAATTTTGTTCAGAACTTTCTCAGAGCCTGTGGCGTAAAGAGAAATCCATCAAACCCCAGAGCATGAGCCTGTAACGTAAAGATGCTGGGGTAAAGGAGATTTCCTTTCTCAGTGAACTCCATCTACAGCCCTTTTTGAAATTCCATCCAAAATTCATTAAGCTTTACTGGCCACGGGGCTCAATGAGCTATGCAAGCAGCAGTGCCCTCCACAAAGAGCTTGCATCTGGAGTAGCTGAGCCCCAGCAGGAGACAGGGATATTATCACCTGCCCGGCGCGGGGGCCTAGGCACAGAGGCAAAGGCGCTTTGCCCGGGGTTACTCTGCCCGGGTTCCCCAAGTCCTGCTGCTGTGCCTCTGCCCGGGAGGCATCCCTTGCTCCCGCTCCGGGATGCCCTCGCATGGGTGCCCATCCAGCAGGGTGCCAGGGTCATCCCAGAGCAGGGACTTTCTGCCAGGGCACTGCTGGCGCAGCCGCCCCGGCCTGGAGCACGCCGTGCCCAGGGCCGCCTCGCTCGTACGCCACCGTAATGAGATCCTGGGCTGCTCCCTGATCTCTGCACTTCACACATGCCTCCTCACTTCCATTTTTCAGCGCCTTCTCCACACAGCATGTCTCCTGCTGACACACCCCTGTCAGCTCCTCCATTGTGTGGCCAGCAGCATCTTTCAGCACATAGGCCTCAGCCAATATGGCTTAAACACATCGATTCGGGGCGGGGGGGAAGCAGGAGGGAAGCCTCCGCCACCCGTGTGTGTGTGTTTGCGGGGGGGGGCCCTTTCTGCCACACAAAAGCACAAGCGGTTTTGTTCAAGCTGGCAGAGGCCGGCTGTGTTGAAGCTCCCTTTCATCAGTGGGTATTAGGCCCAAATCGCTGCCTCTTTGAATATGTACACGGCCCTTTCCATCTCCTGTCACTGGGATGACAGATCTGCCAGGCTCCTCCGGGGCCTGGCACCTGGGGCGCGCAGCAAAGCCGGCTTTGCAGCTAAGAGCGCACACAGCTTTTTTTTTTTTTTTTTTTTTTTTCCTTCTTTTTTTTTTTTTTTCCATTGGGGAACTTTCTCCTCCGCCTTTCCCTCCCTTCCCCCCCTGAACCTGAATGAACACTTCTTTCAGTAATGGGTTTTTTCCACCTGGTTGACTTGATGAAAGGTTTATGAGTTGACATTATGTGTGAGAAGAACAAAGCAAGCGCGGGGATGTGTGCGTGCGTGGGGGCGGGGAGCGGGCTCGACAGAGCTGCTGAAAACTTTATTACAAACTAAAAGACACTGGGAGCAATAAATCAGTTGGATGCTCTCTACCAACCAGCAGAAAAGTGCCACTGCAGAACAGAATGAGGGGACACAAGGCTGTGCTGGGCAGCACCAGGCTCCAATGAGTTGCACTTGGGTGTTGGGATGAGGGAGAAGGGAAGGAGGAAGGGCAGAGGAGGATGTCTGCTTCCCTGTGTCAGGCAGAGACCTCCAGGGTTCCAGCCTCAAAATCAAAGTTCCAGGAGCAAGGGCTCCAAAGCAGGTTCCCAGAGGCACAGACTGATGCTTATGCAAGCAGCTCAGGGTGAAAACCAGCGAGCTTTTGGAAACAAGCTGCCTTTTGGACAGATGCCCTGTGTCTGCTCTCCCGCACTCTGGAGCTGTGTGCCTGGTCCCCAGGCACTTCGCTGTTTGCTCAAATACTTCCTCTCCCAAGGTGAACTATTTACCAACATCCAGATGAACAACAACAGCTTGCTGTGAGTGTTTAAAAAATATCCTACCTAAAACAAACAAACAAAAGTATTTCAGCTGTTGTTTGTTAGAAAACCAGAGTTAAGAGGCTTACGGTTATGAAAAGCACTTTTAGAAACACAAGTTCAACGATTTTTACTTTGTATTACAGAGAAGGGTAGAGGGGACCTGAGCTGGTACCAGCTGAGCCTGCAAACCAGCCAGGAGGTGCATTGTCACATCAGCTTAAGGGCAAGGCTCCGTAGCTAGGACACGACACGGCACGGCACAGCACAGCACAGCCACGGCTTCCCAGACACATTGGCCCCCCTCAGCTGCCCCCCACTGCTGGGTACAGACACCTTCAGCAGGTCGGAGGCTGCACCAAGGGAAATGGCATCACCTTTCCTACCACATCACAGTGAGCACCATGCAGCGTTCCCCTGACTGTATGTTCCACTGGAAGTACCTCAGTTCAGCCAGGTTTTTTTTAAGAGTTAGCTTTAGTTCTGCTCTAATTTAAACCTGTTTTAATTAGCACTGTCTCTACTGAGGTGAACAGTTTCTTAAGAGGAGCAGGTAACAGCTTTCCCTGACTAAGCTGAATAAATTGCTCAGTGTATCGCTGCGATGTGAGAAGCAGACCAGGTCCCACAGCATGAAAGCCTCTGAACCATACAACTACCCCGGGTCACGCAATCAACTGCACGCTCCCACTGCTATTTCTCCTTAGCAATCCCATGCTGTACACAAAAGCAAACACATTTCTATTTTAAACTCTAATCCAAGGCTACTGCATGCCTTTTGGAGTGCGGATGTCCTGGAAATGTCACCGCAGAGCAGTGTGCTCAAGAGATTAGAGCCGTTCCATTTTGCAAATGACAGAGTACAGTCACAGATGTTACTCTAGCCATGGGGTCAGACACAGTTGCTCAGGCTTAACTAGTTGAATTGCATTAATAAAAAGGAGAAGGGGCAAATGCTGAAATAACCTGAGCAGCTGTAACTTTGCTCAGGTTAGAATTTCTAAGGCTTTTATCCCCAATAAATAGATATCCTTTCCCCCCATAACAACCAGTAGCCATTACAAGCTTTAGAGAGATGACTTCAATGACTAAATTCTGAGGCAGAAAGTAGGCTTAATATTTCCAGTCTTGTTGCATTATGGACCAGCTGAAGCAATAACAGCCTGTCTGCAAAGAACTCCACAAGGGAGGTGAGAGACGCAAGGCTCAGAGGAGAAGCAACTCAAGCAGCTTGAGTATCTAACATCATGGACATTTGGTGAGCCATCGAAAAGCTTTGGAGTGGAGCTGGTTTAAGGGACCCAGACCAGGGACATGGCAATGCAGAACTGGTCAGGGACACATGAGAATTTACAAGAGGACTGCCCAAGGGCAGATAGATGTGGATGATGGTGGGGAATGCAGTCACTGGCCGAGAGGAACAGAGTTCAGATTAATGTGCAAAGCAGCCCTGGGCCTTTGGACTGAGAACTGCAAGAGCTGAGCAGTTTTAATGAACACTGTGGTGATGTGGGAAACACCACCTCCAAATGGTGACACAGTACAGGCTGTGATTGCAGTTTGCAGGCAAAGAGTAATGGGACCACAACCTGCTCCAATCTGAAGGGCCAGCTTCTCCCTCCAGCAGTCATTTACACTTGGGCACTTCACACAATGAGCAGTGAGCACCAGTTGCAGGCTAGAAGGAAATCAGGCTGTGTTAACAGTATTTCCAGAGGAGACTAATACCTTGGGATGCTTCTATTTTTACACAACGAATATGAGAGCTTCTGATTTGCAGATAGTGAGAACTGAGTAGCTTTTACATTTTTAGAAAACCAGGTGCTTTTAAGATACACCTTTAAAATCAAAATCCGTTTTAAATCACCACTGAGAATCTTGGCTGGTGCATAATAATGCTTCTAGGCACTTGCTCTGAAAAGCAGCCTGAGCTCTGTCCTAGATCAGCATGCAGTGACACGCATCATTCACACTAATGGACCACTTCTAGCTGTGCTGGGGGAGAGAGAACGGGAAGGGCTGGGGAAAAAGTGCTGAGAAATACTGAAAAAAACCCTTCCAAAAAAACCAAACCAGGTGCAATTGCAGCTCCAACCTGCATGCCTGGTGTTAATCATTTGCTCTGTTTCTTTGGATGGTACCTGCTCTACGCTTCTGCACTATGAGCAATTCCAGTGCTCTGTAAAAAGCGAGGTATAGACCAGCTTGACTCTACAGCCAGCACCGTATCAGTGGGCTTCCTGCATACCTGCTGCCAGAGCCTCCCTTCCTCACTCCTCACCCTATCCTGAGCTGCAGTCCTACTCTGGCTCAAGTGTCAGGTTTTTTTTCAGTGATTTGTTCCCTCTCCAGATCAGAGTTTTTCTGGAGCCACCAGGTCTTGCCACAGCAATGAAGTCTGTAGGGTGTCTGGGTGACAACCCTTAAAAGGGACGTGATCACTTTATCCAGATCACTCTGACAAAACTGCGTCCTCTTCTAAAGCGTGAAGGAGTTGGAAGTCAACACTGAAACACGTCCTTCACATCCCAAAGAGCAAGAATTACACCCTGACAAGCTCTTGATTATAAGCATGGATTTTTCAGTCTCAGACCTGCTTTTTCTTTTCCTTGGTAGCAAATCTGATCCATGCACTTGCTGACTAACGCTAACAAATCAGGCCAATTGCTGCTTACTGGAATCACCTTTCAATGGGGAGCTGACAGCAAGAACAATGCATCTGTTTGCAGCCTGTGGAGGCTGCGGGGAGCATCTGTCATCAGAGGAGCTACTTGTCAAAAGAGGTTTCAGGGCTCTGGCTGATTCCCAGGACAGGGAAAAGAGACATGTACAGACCCATAGCTGGACTCTTGCTTTGTATTGCTGGCGCTTTCATCTTCCCCTTTCTTCACTTCCACAGATGACTTTGTTCTATCAGATGTAGCTTTAATTATGAGAGTTATATTGTGCCATTAGTGGTTTAACTGAAGGGAAATTGAACCATATAAATAGCACCATTTTGCTATTCTCTGTTTATATTAAGCTGGATTTCTCTTTTGATATTTATTGAGGGAGATGTGGACCTGTTTGAAGATACAGCTCAACTAGTTAAGATTTTACTGGAGGAAGGAATTCAGCCAGGGAAATTGCCATAGGCAGCATTGCAACTAGTTGGGTAGGAAAGAAGCAAGCAGTAACCACCACTTAGGCAAGACAGATGACATCAAAGAGACATTCCACCAGGGGCTTTTTAGCAGTCAGTAAATTATGCGTGTACAAAGTAATAAAAGAAGCATAATAATGCCTTATTGTTATATGGGCACCTTTCATCCTGAGGGATAGTGGTTTACAAGCTGGAGATCACAACACTGGAGCTGGTATTATGTTTTGTCTTGCAGGGCTGAAATATCATTTACCATTTCAGGCTTAAGCTGATTAAGAAACTACAGTTTGAAGAACACCATCAATGAAAAACATTGCTGAAAAATTAACAGTTGAAAAAGTCACTCTTCATACATTTTTAGAAGCATTTTTTTTTCACGTAAAGTATATTGTCATCTGAGAATAAAAGCAACTAGTTATTCTTAAAAGATGAAGGACATCTTTAAATTAAATCTTGAGAAACAAATTCTTTACATTGTAGGTATCCGTTCATGGCCAGCAGTATGAGCTGGTCAGATGCAGTAACAGTGGCTGTCCTGGGAGAATTCAGACAAGTTGAATTTATAAGCAGCAGCATCAAGGATAAAAAGGGGAAGGCCAGTGGCATAAGACACTGTACAAAATGCAAAGACAAGTAGAATGTTGGTTATGCCTCCAATAGAAAACTCCTCAGACTGATTCACCGTGGCATCAAGTCTCTGCAGAGACAAAATCCCAGGTTTTAACAGCTTATTCAAATAGAAGCCTACAGAGCAAAGTGCTTGATCCCTAACTCACCTCGCTGCAAAACATAAAGTGCTGAGTTAGTGCTACTGGAAGCTCAAGTGCAACTGTAGGGAATCTGAATTTCTTCACACCAGTAGTTGGATCAAGAAGGTAAGATGCTATAGCACCTGCTGGCTCCCAAAGCAACTTGCAGCATACACGTCAAGTCCAAGAATACAAGAAGTGCTGAGCAAGGAATTACAAATGCTTCTTCGCATCCTATCAGTTACACAGCACTAGTAAGGGTATGAAAGCAAGAGCTGGTGGGAGACTGGTGCCCTCAGCCTTGCCTTTTTGTCAAGGCATTGTTCTCTTTCAGAGAGTTTCTCAGGCTATGCAACCACCACTGGAAAACTCTTTATCTGTAGGGAGTGTTGCTTGTCTGCATGGCAGCACATCCTCCCAGACATGCTGCCTGTTAGAGACTGTTCAGAAAGGAGTAGAAAAAAGATGGGTAAACCTAGTCTCTACTGCTGATTGTCCAGTTTCACTGCTAATTAGCTTGGCTCCCTCTACAATGGGTTAAGCAATATCGATCAAGACTTGATTATTTCTGCCCAGTAATACTCACAAGCAGAGTTAGGTTCCAACATGAGATGAGGAAGTAAAAACTCAAGTTTAAGAGAAAGCAACAGACCCAGACAGGCAGACATCACATCTAATGATGTTTGAAGAGCTTCTCTCTTTCAGCTGAATGTCTGTTTGGCCCGTGGGCATTGTGGACTGTATCAGTCACATTTTCTGTGCCACCCCTTGTTTATGAAGAAAGCTACAATTACTCATATTTGACAACTCAGTCTCACAAAGCCCTGTGAAGTTCAAAGCACTACCCACCTGGTATTTCTCTTTTACAAGCATGCAACTACAAAGTATAACTTTGGGAAATTTTTAACCTTTCTTTCCCACACGCCCAAGAATTCTCGTGCTTCCCTCACTCTCTTTCCAGCTTTTATTTCACTGGGTATCACACCGAGAAGACAAGATAAATTCAGGTAAGGGGGGGATGAGACAGAAAATATCTCTTTAGGATTGGTGCTTGACCAAGTTTTAAAAGAAGCCTGCCACTGAGTAAAAACATCCCTAGGAGATTTTAAGTGTCCAAAACAGCCCAGAGGTCCCCGGGTTCAGAGCCATTAATGACGGAGAGCAAAGCTCTCCACACCACGGCTTCGGCAGAGCCGCCCTGAGTGCGGCCCAGAGCATACAGGCAGCAAAGGCTGGCAGCAGAGCTCTACGAGAGCAACTTTCATACCACTGCGTTATTATAGAGATGTGTGTCTGAAGATGCCACGATTATAATGGAGAATGTTTATTCTGTCTGTAACCCAGCTGGCTGCTTTGCTGTATTTCAAATCTCTTCAAGTAAATAAATGAGGGGACTCTACTTTCCCCTCTACACTGCAGTGTGTATACATGAGTGTTATTTCCTGTATCAGATTCCTGTACAGAAACTGCTGTCAGGCTATTAATAATCTGGAAAAACACCTTGAAACTTGACTCAATGAGGGCACATTGCAAATGGGCTCTAATGGCTTTTATTTCTCATCTCTGTCACCTCAGATCTAATCTGCCATTTTCTCATTTTTTATCCTCTCTGGTCCCCTCAAAAATCATTCAGCAGCTCTTCCCTCAGTGCCAGGCGGAGCAGAAGGGGCCATGTGATGGGGTCAGCAGGCATTTATTAACAGAGAAAGGTCAGGCGTAACATGTAGTGTGAAGCAGAGTCTTGGGCACACTACCAGAGCAGAGCAAAGGTGAGTGTGTGGCGGCTTTCTGCCACTCCAGGGCCTGGGGCCAAAATGCAGAAAGCAAAGTGAGATGCAGTCCTGGAGGGAGAATACTCCCACCACCACAAAGGGACCTTACAAAAACCCTCCACCACCATTGGTTTTCATTTCTGGGCCAGTAAGGAAGTTTCCTCTACTCTAAGACTCACTTTTAGGCAAAAGGAAAGAATTAGCTAAGACTGTGCCAAAAAGCCAGCAGCAAACCCCTGGCTAGTGACACCCTGGGCAGGTGGATTGATTATCTTTTTTGTTTGTTTGTTTTAAAACTAGATCCTAGCTTTTTTGTCCTGTTTTGGGGCCACACCTGCATCTTCTGTGAAACAATCTAGGCACCCTCAAAATTTAGCAGCTTGGGTCCCCACGTTTAAACTCTGGCTCCTCACACTGAGTTTGATGTGGTACAAAATCAAAGGCTACCTAGTTCCTTCTCCTCTGAGATAAATAAATAAATAAATAAAAAGCAGAATGTGAGAGGACATTGAAAAACATGACACAGCATTTGTGACCTATTAAGAACTTATGGTCAGACTTTTAAAAGTTGCTCAGATGCTCCAAAGTTCTTAATTAGCTATCAGCAGAGTCTTTCATTAGATGGCATTCCTATCTACCTCTAAAGACAATGGACTTTAGATACCTCTGGGGAAAAGGCACAAGGCCATTTCTGGCAAAAGTTGTACAGTCTGTGATTCTCAGAGAGAAGCCAAAAGTCCTTTTCCCCCCCTCAGCCATCTCAACATTGCAATCTCTTTAGGAGTTCCTTCTTTTCTGTTTTATTTGGTTATGCAAACATTAATTTAAGGAATATTTCTCAAGCCTCCTGTGGGAATCCAACCCAATTTTCAGAGACAATGCATCTGCAAAAATGACTAACATTTCTCTTTGAGGAGGGGAGGCGATTTAAGGCTTTTGACTCAAGGTTCATTTTTTTTTCCCCTTTTCTTCCCCCTCCTTCTTCTAAGTATCTCTTTATTCATCACTTTAATTACCTAATCGTAAATTTCTTTAGGGGGTTACTTAGAAGGAAAATTAGCATCAAAGCTTGGCAGTAAATTCAGGGGCTTTTGGAGCAGGTCCAAGCTGTTTCACCTGTGATTAATTAGATGATTTTTTTCTTTAAGTGCCAGAGGGCTGTTGAGGTCTTTAAGCAGTTACATGACTGCTGGCAGCTCAGGAATTATGATTGATGCATTAGTCTGGCATTCGGGACTTCTGCTTCTTTTTGGTAGTTGCCTGGATAAGACAGACCACGCTGCTGGAAACAAAAGGCTCATTGCTGGCAAGCACCAGGGCTTGCTCTCATAGAAAAGTGAAGGAACTGGGTACATGTGCTGCTCAACTGCTGGCAGAGTACTCAACAGGACTAAGATGAGAGAAAGGGAGAAATAAATGTCTACTCTACAGATTCTATTTTACAGAGTCACAATATCAAGTCATACCAGTACTTCAGTGCTTTCTTTAAGGCATGGGCTTGCCCAAGAATTAAAAAAAAAAAAAAAAAAGAGAGGAAAACAGAACTAAAACTTTAACCTCAACCCTGGAAACCTTCTGGGGGAAAAAAAAAAAAAAAAAAAAAAGGACTAAAAAAAGAGCATTTCCCTTTCACAGAAAACTAATAATCCTTTCCCCTTGCCCCACAGGGGAAAGAATGAATCTCAGTGGGGTTGCGTTTTTTTTTCCAGCAGAAAACCTCACAAGACAACCAAATTCCAAGTCACAGTGACTGATGTGGCTCCTCCTTCTGGCTGGAAACAAAAATCTTGTTGTGTCACCAAAAAAACAAAGCCAGCATTGCAAAAAGCCAAGTTCTCCATTAAAGCTTTAGCAGAAGTTAGAAACACCAGCCAACTCTGTTATCCTCTGTGCAGGATAGAGGAGTTTGGTAAAGCATCTCAGCTTGTGGAGAGCTAGAGCCCAGTGGACTAGGTCTGTACCTTCGTTGCTCTGGCTGCATCTGTTTTCAGGGAAATGAAGGAACTTCAGTGACTAATGCTTATTAGTTAGCACATGTGTACTACAGAAGAAGTGTCAGAAGCATTAATGATGCGCTTCCAGATTGCTTAATACAGTTAGCTCACCTAATTCACTCTGCACGGCCTCCCACTGCAAGAAGAGAAGCAATCAGCAGTTAAACAGCTCTAGTCCTTTCATAACTGGCCACAAGAGACAGTGGGGAATAAGACTATGGCTTTATGGTACATTGGTGGCAGGTCAAGAGAATAAGCTGAAGTAGATGGATGGGAAAGCAGCAGAGAGCCCTCCCTTCAGTAGGAAAAGGCTAGAGAACCCACTGCCAACTAATGACTGAGAGACCTCCTTCTGTTCTGGCATTAAATTAATGCCATTAAGTGTTCAGAGTTTATCTCAGAGTAAAATCATCTCTCAGACAAGATACGTGCTTTGCACAAAACTGCATGCACGCCCTCAAAAGCTACTCCTGCTGTCATGCATCCTTCCTCCCAAGTGTTCTCAGGACAACAGGATGTCCTTTCACATCAGGAGACAGCTCCTCATCCTGCTGTGAAGTAGTTAATCTCCATGGGAAGTTCCTAGGCCTCTCACCATCCCTGCTCAGAGAATAATGACACTTGGTGTTTGCAGCCACCTCTTGTTTTTGTCAATGCCCAGCCTGCCTCATCTAACATTTATAGAGTCTGGATTCTCCTCAGATCTCATTGACTATGTGTCAGTCAGCACCTGCAGCACGCTCTACTGCAAAGCCCAGCCCAGCTCACAGCACTGACATCCTTCACTACTCATTCTGCTGGATTGCATCTGACTGCAAAAAGGAGGAGGGAGAAAACAGCCCTGGCCTGGATGTGGACATTCAGCTCCTTATGGGCAAGTGCTCTTTGTAGAGGCCTCCATGTGTGCCCCTATCAGCGTTCAGATCCAGGTGGATGCCTGTGTTTGGATAAGTGCCTTAGCATATTTGCATCTCTGCAGAGTCTACAGATCCCTGCCTGCATCTCCAGAGAGCTTCCTGGCTCCATGCGTCATGTACCGGCCTGAAATGACAGCATGGCCCAGCTGACAAGACAGACCAGACAGCTGACCGATGGGGTAATCTCAAGCAACTCACTCTCCCGTTTGAAAGCATGAGGATACTTGTCTGCTTCCATAAGGAGGCTGACCATCTTAGAACAAATGGAAAACCAGCTCATCAGGTAGTGCTCCATGAAGACTATTTTGAGCCACCTCTGGAAGCAACGTAAATCCCTAGAGAGGGGGGCCAGGGAATGATCATGTTAGCAGGAGCTGACATCTGAGAGCAGCAATGCTAAATGGTCTAGTGGGAAAGCTGCTAGCTGAGAAATCAGGAGATCTGGGCTCTGGTTTTATCTTTTCCACTAATCTATGTTTTTGAGCAAACTACAGCTCATCTGCTTTCCTCTGCTTCTCTTGCAACTCTTTTTTGTGTATACCACCAAAGCTGACTAGGGTCAGGGACTACTGATTGTATCGGACACAAAAAGGTTCAGAACTCAATGGGACTTGACTCTGGCAACACTGCTAAAAAAAGGAAAACCTACTCATATGGATCACCAGCCCCACACTAAGGTGTCCATTACAGCTCAGAACGGGTGCAGGTTAGCAAGGTATGGTGCAGGGATCCCATGGCAGTTCCGTGTACCACACCGAGGGTTTCGCTGCGGGAGCTGAATTTAGACAAATACATGACCCAAACAATACACAAGAAGATACTGTTGCTGAAGATTCAAAGGTGGTAGCTTCAGAAAGCATGTTGGCATGCACCCACACACAGATTCTCTCCTACCCCTTTGCTTTTCACAGTTTGTGACAACAGAGATTATTCCTTGCTGGAAGAATGTGGCATTGTTGACATTTAAAAAAAAAGCAAAACAGGCCTTTGCTTTGCTTGAACAGCACAGGCTTTCTTGATCAGCTGTCTGAGGTGCCTCATCTGTACAAAGCATTTAAACCTGTCTAACATCAAAAAGTAAGGTAAGACAAGTCACTTTGATGCTCCAGAGCACATGCCTAACATGATTATTGCAGAATCTTCCTGGTGATAATAGAATTATGCAAAGGAGGCCTTGACCCATTAATGCTTTTACCTTTCTTAGGCTTTCTCTCCCTCTTCCTTCTTTGAGGAGAAGCAGAACTGCTTGCTCAGATATAGCAACTAAACAAAAGGAACTAAAAGGTGGAATAAGCAAAGGGAAAGATGGCCCTTCTCCCCCTTGTCACGGCTCCCCTCTCCGCCTTACTCCAGTGAACCACATGCTGTGACTGGAAAGGGCAGAGATGCTGTGAGTGCAGGGTGGGAAAGCATGGCTGGTGTCATCACTGCCAGTCCCGCACCAAACACATCTTGGGGAGAAAAAAAAAAAAAAGCACTGGATCTCAATCCTGAAGGACCACTTCCAACATTGGACTCCATTTTTGAGGCAAAGCAGATGATTTCAGATGGAAGAGCTTGCTGGCAAGATAGTCTGAGTTTCTCTCTCACTCAGGGAAGATATGAGTAAACAGGTTTTGGGTCTTTCTTGTAGTTTCTTAATAAAAATGCCTTAACGTTGCACAAGACCTGCTTAATATCAGAACATAGAGGTCCTGGCATGTGTAGTTATTTAAAAGCAACAGAGCAATAAGGAAGAAAAAGGGATGTTATCTTCTCTGTGCCCTGCTCAGACTGAATTACAGCTGAAAATAAAGGTTCAGATGATGACGACAAAGAAAGCTTGTAGAGTTTCTGTATGGAGTGCCCTTTGTAGCCAAAGGACTGCAAAGCCTGCCCAGGCTCTTCCTTCCACCTTTAAGCTGTCTTGTCTGTTTAAAATAATGCGTGCTAGGGAATGGCCCGAGACACTATTACTGAAGCCTTCTTGTGCCAGAGGGTAAACAGAATCCAGTGCACAAATTCTTATCTAAGTTTGTATATACAGTGGGTGACTTTAGGCCAGAAAACTCCTACCAGGAGATCAGCTGACAGTCTTGGCTCGGGCTCAGGTCTGCAAGGGCTGGCAAAGGGAAAGCATGCCTCCTATGTATTTTGTTTGCTCTAAGCGTGGTTAACCGATTCCTACTTGCAATCTGTCCTAAACTGACGAGGTATGATTAGTTTGTTCCAGGAAAGATGAGCCCAACACATTAAGGCTCAGACCTGAATCCAAACTCCAAACTTCCCCAAGCACAGATATGTTTCCATTTGGAGATTTGGTCCAAGATTTTCTCTTGCTTCTTACTTATGTTGTTTCAGTGGAGTTCCTAAAATGTCCCATCCTACTTAGATTAGGCCAAACAAATGACAAGAGAATCCCTTGCCCAAAGCTCTCATTATCTAAATGAACAAGCGTGTTGTTACATTACCCGCGTGCAGCAAGCAGCATTAGCACACAGGTAAGTCACTCACCCAAGGTTACACAGTCAGCTTCTTGCAGAGCCGGGTACTACAGCCAGTTGCTTTACTCTCAAGCCCAGTGCTTTGTTTTATTCCCCAACAGGAAGAGAGCAAGCCCTGATCTGACCATTCCCCTGGCTACGAAAGCTTCTGGGGTATCTATCTGAAACAAAGACTTACTTTCCCCTTTTTCCTGTCTAAAATAGAAAAAGGACCAAGACCTTATCCTTGAGCTTCAGGGATCTGTTAATTGGCTCCCTAGCAAAATTACAGAGACTCAGCTGCCTGATAATGATTGTAAATGACAGAGACTATCAGGTTTACCTTGTGATGTCCCTGGGGAGCTTGCAGTTAGTTTAGTCTGAACTCTGCGTCAGCTGTTTGGGTTCCTTTCTTCTCGGCATGTGGTATCTGGACTCAAGCTGCAGTCTTTCAAACCTAATTAGTGTTAGGGGAAAGAGGGAGAGAGAAAAACTCAAACAACAACACTCTCCTTCCCTCAACTGACTGTGTAACATACAGGCAGGACCTGATTTATAGTACAAGTTCAGTGGGCTTTTTTGCTTTGTTTTTTTGTTTCTTTTCATGTGTATCAATCCAGCATCTTCAGTTCTGTCTGCAAGAAAAATGCATTTCAGTGTGCTGGAGTCTTGGAACTTGGAGAAGTTCAGCAATGGAGTCGTCACTGTTCGAATATAGTTGGGTCTGGTCTGTGCAGTGCTCAGCAGCAACTCAAGTTTTTGCCCATTTCCTCAGAGAGAGCACTCCACTCTGATATGTTTGTTGTTAAAGCTTAACAATACAGTTTTCAGCAACAATCTCACGTCAACGTTTACCCAAATTCAAACTGCCACCCCTAAGAAATAAGAACACAGACAATTTACTGCGGTGGTCTTAATAACCTGTACAATTTTTTTACGTGCAGGGCATTTCACAGCCTCTCCTAACCCTGGTCTGAAGGTGTCTGTACTACCTGTATTGCTTGGTAACAGATTCTCAGGCCATGTCGCGGGTCATCAGTTGTTGCAACGTTGAATGGAACAGCACAGACCAGCAGATCCGCAGACAGCGCCTTCAAATCGCCAGCAGGCCAAGCAGTCACACACCTGAAGAAGGGGCAGCGTGTGAGATTCAGGCTGCTTTGTAGGGCCTCTGAGCTGAGCATCCGGGACAGCGAGAAAGCCGGAGGGTTTTTTTGCAATGACTGCACGTGTGGAATTCTTTGGAATAACGAGACAATATACAGAGGGCTTAATATTACCTAGGGATGGGATACATATGTTTTAAGTGAAGCTCATTAGTCTCTGCAACAGCTGCTGAAAGATGTGATGAATTTTTTGATTCCTCAAAAATCTTTAAATCAAGACTAAATGTCTCTAGGAGATCTGAAGCTCAAGTAACAAAAAAAAATAAAAATCTAGAAGTGTTGCATCTGCTTGCAGCACATCAAATAACTTATTTTCCACCCTTTCTCAAAAAGCTCATTTCCTCCATAGAGCCACTTTGTGGAATCTGTCACCTGCCTTTGCCTGAGCAAAGAAACCAAACAAGCTGCAGAGAAGGGATGGTGTTACTAAATCCACGCTAAACTCAAATCCGCTTAAGAACATCTGACCGTATTGTCGGGCACAGGGGTATAATGCTGTTAGAGTAATTCTGACTCTCTTAGAGGAAGGAGCTATAGTCCAGGGTTATCCAGGAGTGATACAGCTTCGGGGGAATCTGCACTTTACATATTTAACAGAAGCGTGCTGAGCTCTTTAACATATCATTGCTGTACTTTTTGACATCAAAAGGATTGCATTTCCATACTTGGATGAATTAATAGGATTTGCATGTCACCCTCATTCTGTACTTTCTTTGCTGAGTTACACTGCAGGAATCTGAAAGGCGGGGAACTATAGAGGTGTGCGTGTGCGCGCGTACTCAGGAAATAACACGCTGCATTTAGAATGGGTCTCGAAGCTGACTTTAAAAGAGCAGCATTTCTGTGATGTGCCCATGAGACGTTACCTTTTTCACCACCTGATGTTTGGTTATAGCTTCAAACAAGCAGATTTCCTGGGAACACCTCCACACACAAAGGCAGAAACCTTCTCCCATCACCAAGCAGTTGTTTAGCTCCACTGACTCTGTGTGTCAGTGTACTTAGCTTTTAAAACTGGTCCCATATGGTTTAGGAACCCACAGCTGGACCAGGAAGGGAATTCAGGGCTCATGACAGTACCTGAGCCATAACCATCATGCTCACTGAATTGTTTTCTGCCTATTGAGACCCCAGGAGTCATGTTGAAGCAAATGCCAGTTCTGCTTCAGGCTTCCAAGGGGTAACATTTCACTTTACAGACCACATTCTGCTCTTCAGATTCTTCTGCCAGTCTCCTTTCAAGCTACAAGGAAACAGCACTCCTGCTCTGCCTGTCTTGAGAAATTTCAACAGCTACTCACAGTGATGGCAAAAGGAGGTGATATTGGATGGCTGAAGGCTCCCCCTTCCCCCTTTCCTCTCCAGTTCACACATCTTTTCCCTGATACTGCAATTGCTAAGCAATATCCTACTTCTCTCCATCTTCACCGTATTTACAGATTGACTGAATCCAACCTAAGGTGCCCCTCTGCTTTAAAGCAGAGTTGAGTGCTGATCATTCCTGGACAGACTTGGAATCTTACACTTGAGTGAAATTTTATCCTTTAAGACAGGTCATGCTATGTCTTGAGTTACTTTTACACTTGACACTAGCAGTCATTAATTACCGTCTGGCTGATTGACATATCAGTGAGTAGCAGGAACGTAATACTTTCCCTAACACTGAAGCCTCCTCAAAAGAGCGTAACTGGACTTGACACACTTATTTTGGACTGCTTATCCCTTGGAGAGATTTGGTTGTATTTATTCAGTTTCTGTAAAACTGCCACCCAAGCACTATCCCCTTGGACATGAGCTGAGAGCAAGGCATGTGGAACTTGACTTCAGTGTGGGGAACTGGGGTGAAGAGGAAGAAAGGGGCTTTCAGAAAAAAAAAAAAAAAAAAAAAAAGGCAGGTTTGGAAATGCCAGCTTACAAAGCTGAACTGCTGCTTTGCTGCCAAAATCCTGGCTTAACTCCACCAAAGTGTGACCCACATGTGTCACCACTGACAGTATCACTCAATTTGGACAGCAATTTAGAATGATTATTTCACCGGGGTGGGACAGCTGTCCTCCAGTTCCAGGGATCTTCACTGTTTTCTCAACCTTATGCTCGCTGGCTGAGATAGTCTCGCAGAACTCCCTCCACTCTGAAAGGGATTCCTCCTTAAGGTTTCTATTTTGAGGGAACTGTCTAAGTCCACCCAGGCAGAAGGCTCCTGTGGAACATTCTAGGTATGCCCTGGCACTCTGGTATTACCAGCAAAAATGCCGATGAATGACAGCAGCACAGCAGAAGACTGAGAGGAACTGACATCAAGAACCCATATCTTCCCATTAAAAAATAGAGCGCGAGCACAACCAACTCCATGTGAGTAATGACTGATTTCTATTACGTCCCCTTGGGTCAGGAAGCATTTGAGTGCATCATTTTTAAGGATGACTAAAAGTAGCCAGAATCACAACACTATTAATGTCTCCTGCTGTCTTGCAGCGTTGGTGCCATCCTTCAGCTGTGTGTTCTCAATACAGATATTTCACCCACCCCGGATTTCAGAGCTGGCCCTGCACCCACCGTTAATCTGCACGACTCCGCTGACTGGCTTACACAGCGCGACGAGCTGGGGGTATGGCTGTGAAAGGCATGGTCTTGCAGACACAATAAGGGATCTGCTTTACTCCTCCACACCATCCTCTTTAAGCTCCCCTAAACTTCTGCAGGATTCCTATTTCTTTACAGACCACTTTGCTGTTATCAGTCTCCTTATGGCAAGTGTTTCTAGAATCCACTGTTTCCCAGGAATAACCATCTATAAAATGCCTCTGAGCCCACTGACCAACTCACCAATTCAGGAGATGCTCAACATCCTGACCTGCGCTCAGCTTGGTGGGTCTGGCCCCGCAGAAACCCCAGGCAGAGCTTGCCATTTCACGGGCCTCGCGTCAGCGTGATGCAAAGCGGCTGGTTTATCGCTTCGCGTTGTTCCGTGTTTCCCACCATTGGGCAAGAAGAGGCAGCAGCATGTCCGAGCGTAACGACAACACACGCCTCTCCTGCTCAAGGCAAAATTCATATCCAGCCTCCTTTAGAGGAGCATGGGACCTCACCTAATTCTGTCACCGCTGTCTCTGACTACGCGCCCTCAGCACCGTAGGTGCTACAGGACAGCACATCTCTGGGACCACAGCACAACTCTGGGGCTCAGGGGTCTATGAGAGGAAGCTCATTCCATTGCAAGAAAGCTCCAGCTGGTTTTGATAGCTCTTTCGTGCTTCCAGGTTTTAAATTCTTAGGGTTATTTTGCTTCCTAGCCCATCCCTGTAACTCTGAACATATTTCTGTGCTGTTCAAGACCACAGCAGGGGCAGGCATCCATGTGCTAAGGGACTGGGCTCAATTCATTATTTTGTCAAAGATCTGACATGACTAAAATCCAAGTCATGTCAACAGATTGCAGATGTTTTCCCCTCCACTGACACACCACATCCTGGAGGGAAATCACAGGGGTGCAATGCCTGTCTAAAGATGTTAGCTTGACTGCACAGTATCTTCTCAGAGGAGCTGGGCCTCAGTAGCCAGCTCAAAACATTTCTGAGACTTTTGGACACAACAGAAATAAAAGCCTGAATCACGGCACAAGATATCCAAATACCACTCTGGGAAATACAAGAGTTCTGAAATCACTCAGGAGGACGAATTATTTTTTTTATCCTCCCCCCCGCCCCGTAGCAGCTCCTTAGCATATCAGGACTTAGTAGCCCACTGAGTGCTCAACTGCTTCCAGGACACAGCTCATCAAGTGCAAGTTTTGACTAAGCTGATTGATCTGCTTTAGTGAAGTATGTCAGGGTAGGTGGGATGCATACAGACCATGTAACTAAAATCCACATCTCCCGAGATCCAGTCCAGCAGACAAAAAAAAACCAAGGACCTTATCTTTCTTCTAAATGGATGCTTTGGAGTTTTGTTACACACTGAGGCCTTTGTAACACTTTGTTATATTTATTCTCCTGATAAACCGTCCTGACTCCTTCAAAGCCAGTGAATTAACATCTAAGTCAAACCTTTTAATGTTCCTTGGACATGCAGTGCTTGTCGCTTTCTGCCTGTGAATTCTAAAAAGGGCCTGAGGTAAATAAATAATGCAGCATGCATATTGCTTCTGTGAAATTTGCTCCTAAAGAACAACTTACTCAGCTCTGTAGTGATGGGGATCCTTTTATAACATGTCTGTGATTGATTCCCCAGTGCTCTCACTCTGAAAACAGCATCTGTAGAAACAGTCAATAACAACACCAGGAGAGAGGGAAGTTAGCAGAAGCAGAAAGAAACCAAGGCACAATGGCTCAGACTGAGAAATGCAGGAAATCTCCTACCTATGTCTAAAAAAAGTCATTGTCATGCAAAAATCCCAAAGCGTTTCCTATATTTAGAAAGTTTCTTGCCTTGGTTTGCTTTTCCAAGGCTCACTTTATTCACTCAGAGCTTCAAAGGATTAAAAAAAGAAAAGCTCTCCTGGGAGCTGCTTATTGACATCATAACTAAAACATAATTGCCCTCTGCGGAGCAGCAGTGCTGGTTACAGCTTTGTTTGGCACAAGACCCCCACTAAGCCAACGTGCACTCAGAGGACTTTTGAGGGAGGGGGTTATGTTTTTTCCTTCCCCTTCAAGAAGGCTGTACAGAAATAGATGGGACATGTGCTGTAAGGATGGAGGCAAAAGCGTATACCATGGGGTTTTTTAAGCCCGGCAACCAAAAAGACTTAAGAGACACACCCAGAAGTTCCTAGAAGCAAGGCGTTCTCACTTCCTCCCCATTCCCACCAGTTAGCTGATTTAGTAGAATGGGTCCCAATGTGAAGTCTGCTTTCTGTGTTTTGATCCCATCCAGTCTTGCCTCCCTTACCATTATGTGTAGTTTTTTCCTGGGTACCCGAGTATTAATACCACCGCCTATTGCAGAAGACAGCATCCAAGCCCAAAGGGTGGAATCTAAACTCCACTAAAGATTTTGCTAGAAATGGAACTTCTCCCAGTTCAGATGCTGTATAGTGGATGATGCAAACACTGGAGATCAGAAACCCTAACAGACTCCTAGATGGACTGTTGCTCTGAGGTTAAGCAGTGGACTGCCAAAGACCTCGTTAGAGAGGTCAGGCATCACAGTCCCTCTCAACAGCAGAAAAAAGCCCTTCCCAAGGCAGCTCTGAATGCATCCTAGTGGCAGCAACAGAATGCCTTGAAATGAATCACTGCCTTTGTTGTAACCTTCTGTGTGCTGTACTGGTTGATTTGAATAGGTGTCTGATCATTGCCTGGATACCTTCTCCTTATGTCAATATTTTTGCTACGAAACAGTACACAGCACTCTACCTGAAATCTCACAAAGTGGCAGGGTGCTATTACAAAAGATTACTTAATTGTAGATTACTACTGTACATTTGAATTTCAGTATCTTATTAAGCTGTCAGATTTAATTACCATTATATGTTTAGATTATGCCACAGTTTATTTAGTTTGGTACCTAGAGGTTTGCCAACCTGTTTGCTTTGTGACATGACAGGGTGATAATTACAGCATTACTGGAAAACCTGATTTTTTTCCATGGGAAAGACTAGAAGTCCTTGGCATCAGCACTGACCCTAGCAAATGCTCATTCTTGCAAGTGTAAGTAATGTTTACCTCTGTGCGGGTCTGGTTCTCTAAAACATGTCTCATTCTCTACCAGTGAGAGAGGGAATAAGCAGAACAGGCCTGGGTTTGTTGGGTGTGAAATGCTCACAGCAATACCTTAAACCACAAAGCAATGCCATCGATTTGGGCTTTGTCACAATCTCCAAACTGCCACTGTGGCAAGGCTTGCCAAAACACCTGAACTGGTAAGGTGCTTTCCACCAGGGCCTTCCATCCAAATAACTGTTTTCTACCATACTTAGGATGCAAAAATTTCTGATGCAACTCATCACATGCCTGTCTTCCCGAGGGAAATGAGGGAAAAAAAATACATGCTTGTGGATTAAAAAAGCCTTTGAGCATGCAGGTGGTGATGGTTCTGACAATGATACGCTTGGTAAAGTGCCTAACCAGCCATGCCTCGGCTTACCCAGCTGATCACACCCATGGCAGTGTTAGGTCCCTGAGGTCTTCTGCTGGAAGAGGACAAAGCAAGAGAAAAGCTACCACCTCAGAGAAACAAGAAGGATGAACTCTGCAAGGCAGCTGGGGAAGGTTTTGACGAACAGATGCTCGCATCTCTATTTCCCATACACACATTGTAGTTCAGAGCTCTGCGCTCCATGCACCACAATGTTGAGTGATAAAACAAAAAATGCTGGAGGGGAGTGGGACAGTGATTGATAGGATGAAATACCCTTTTTGCTCCGAGTCCCTCTTTTCCATACACAGATATAAAGATTCAGTAGGTACAGTATCTAGATCTGCTCCTATAAGTGGAGATGCCAAAGTTTATATATATAAGTACATACTATTTACTTCCTCTCAATATATACTCAATAAAGAATTCCATACATCTTTATGTTTATGTAGCAATAAATACATTAGATAAAAGTAATCTATTCAAGTCACAATTACCTCTTACTCAAATATACCTTGTAAGTAATTTGCCTTCTGTTCTGATTGTATACACTCTATATTGATATAATCTAGCTATTATTAAAAAAACCAACCCTGTCTCTGCCTCACTCTAATCTTTTCTTTGGCGTAGCCATTGTTTTAAAAGCCTAGAATGATAATAAAGTATAGGGGAAAACACTTAGGAGAGCCATCCATTTCTCAGCCCGTCTTCAGTTAATTAATACTCCACATTCTCAAGAGGAGGACGAATCTTAGCTCCTTTGCCAAATTAAGGGAGGAAGAGACGCAATAAATATTCTACTGGGCTGAAGTCATTTTTGCTTCCATTGCAGTTCTGAGCTACCAGCTCTGTTTGTCTGGGAACAGAGTACCCACCCTGTCAAGCCTCAAGAGAAAGGTTTCGTTTTTCTTTCTGAAGGATGGAAGGGGCCTCCACTCACACATGCTTTTGCAAATAACACAGCAGTTACCAATGCTGGTTACCATTTACCCTCCAGCCATGGTGTGTCTCATACAGAATTTACACGAGGAACAGGCATATTTCCAGGAGCAATGCTGCCTTATTGCTCTTTTCACTTACCTGTAGCTACAGAAACTGGACTAGCTGTACAGCCAGCTGCAGTAAAATGGACTTCTGGCCCTTTTAACTCTCATACTTATATTCAGGAGAGACAGGCTGTGGGGCTCAGACTAGCGACCAGTGACCTTTTCATTCCCCCCTCCTTTAGCTTCCATTTTGGTCTCATCAGCATGCTCACAGGCAGCAGGAGTCCAGCAGGGCTGAGCTGGCCTTCCCTGCAGGGAAGTTCTGTGTGGCCAGGATGCTTTCTATGCCCACCAGGGAAGAACTGCTTGAAGCAGGGGTGTTGGGAGACAGAATTGTGCATGCAGCACAGTCCTGGACATGCAGGATTTACTGCCCTCAGACCTGCACAGGACAGGGCACTACCTTGATAAAACCAAAGAAAGAGCGGTAAGGAGAGAGCTGAGAAAGCTGAACATTAAGGATCTTTAAGAGTGAGAAATGAACATTAAATCTGTATCTGTGCCAGCTGAGTTTGGAGCATTTTGAAAACATCTCCAAAGTTTGAGTAACTTTGGAAATGGGGAAGTGTTCAATAAATACAAGCCTAGAGCTGTGAGTTTTCTTCTCTGACCGGTCAGAATCAGCTTCTCAGTGCTTCTGCAGGAAAACAGAGAGTACCAAAACTGGGAGTGGGTATTACCGAGTGGGGTGTCTCATGGCCGGTAGGTGTACGGCCAAGCTGGCCAGGCAGCTTTGTCAGAGCTGTTGCATTAAAGTCCACATGAACCAACCAGGAGCTGCGGGATCCACATATCCCTGCAACGTCCACTCCTTGGCAGTTCTTTTCCAAAGAGAAACAAGGGACTTTGTCAGGGAGAAGTTTCCTGATGAGAGATTAGAATCATAACCAAATTAAATGATCATCTCTAACTAATTAGATTAGTTTAAATAGAATAATGAAACCTTTAGCTGTATTTAATGTAACATGCCTGAAGTCCAACGATTACTCTGCTGAATGAAGCTAAACAATTAAAAACACAATCTATTTTATAGCTTATTTTATAGGAACAATTGGAAAAACCATTACTGCTGAAATCTGCAGAGGAAACGCACAAGTACAAGACCAACAGGAGCAGTCAGTACAGTAGTGAATGAGCAGCAGGGACAGCAGGTGAGCCATTCTAAAGTCACTACAACAGGACTTAGGCCTTCCTTCTAACCCTGGGGCCAAGAAGCTGACCAGGTCTGGCATTTATTACTTCATTACTGAGGCCAAGGGGAAAAAATAAATTAATTCTCAAACATATACGTCATATTAGACTGACGGTTAAAATTTAACCCCCCCACATTTAAATTATTTATTAATGTCTACTTTGTCAATATGAGAGGACCATTTTTGGTATGTTTTCTATGGACATCAAGAAGGAACTTGTGTAAAGTACATCCACCTAGCTGCCCATGGTTTCCAGACAGAACAAAATGCTGAAGTGTTACGACAAATCCCCTGGGAGTACACTTGCACCTTTAAGCACATAACCAACTTTTTTTTTTTTTTTTAACTTTTAAAAACCCAAAGCACAGCCTAGGACTCTAGCAAGCACCCAACTCACTCAACTCCCATAAATGCATCTTAGACTCTCAGTCTTTTGAGGCCTTGTCTGTCACCGAGACGTGACTGCAAAGGAAGGCACTGCAAGAACATGAGATGCATTAGCTATTATGCACTAATTTCCTTTGTGGACATTCCTAATCCTCATAAAGAGCCCCTTGCACAGTCTAGCTTAACTGCACAAAAACACTCAGTACAAGACAGAAGTGGCACATGGGGAGTTAGGACACACTAGCAGTTGTAAGCTCTTTCCTCATGTAAACCCGCCTGTAAGATCTTTTCAAAACATTACCCTTCAATTCACAGAGCTGAGCTTCCAGTCCTATTGGGACATTTGCCCATTTGTAATGACTAATCCTATTTTGGAGGTTGCTGGGCAATAGGGTCCTTTTATTTGCTTGGAAGGAAGCTGCAGCATTTCAAGCAGCATGAATTCCAGCCTGCTACAAGTCTCCCAGCTGGCAGAACAGCTTGAACATTCTGTATTTTTGATGAAATCTTTGATCACCTCATTGCAAGATTTGGTTGCCTACTCTCAGCTCTCTGGCAGCTCTGAACACAACCTGCCATTTCTAGATGGGATTTGTTCTTTTACGGATTAGACACATTAAATAAATAAACCAAACTGTCTTAAAGGTATCCAGATCAATAACGTCACAGACACAGAGGTCTGGAAATACAACCTATAAAATTTTTAAAAGTCAGTCAGACCTTCCTTTGTCCATCTGCTGAGATCCTCCCCTGAGAGAGGGTGCCTGCCCTGCTTTAGATGAACACGGAAGGCATTACTGATCCCTCGTTACCTTGGAGATCTTTCTCCGTTCCCAGGTTACAACCTAAATTATAAGGGAATATGGCCATGAAATGAGCCTTCAGCTCCCACCGCTCCAACAGTCTCTCTGCAACCCTATTGAGATGCTTTATCTGCAGCTCACTCCTGAAAAATGGGGCAATGGTAAATCCTCAGTCTCTCCCCTCCAAGGCAGGGTCTGTCTTTTACCTTTGCATACAAAAGCAGTTAAAAAGTGGTTAAGATTCCATTGCTAAATAAACAGCAGTATACTTGAGAGTGCTGTGCCCTCCAGACAGATCAATGCATTAAAGCTCCAGCTTATTCCTAGAGAATAAGGAGGAAGACACATGAGGATCCCAAAAGCAAATACCTCACACCTACCAGGAGAGCCTCCTGCAGCAGAACAGCATCGCACCAGTGAACATTCCTGTTGAATCTGGGAGGGCTTTGCTGTTCTCCTGTCCTTGACCATCACAATCCCTACAACAGAGGGAGAAACTTCTTAGCTACAGTTTACCCAAGTTGAGTTGATCTTCAACTGCTGCTGAGATGCCCTCTTTATCTACATCATAGCTTTCATGTCTCATAGTAGCAAGGTAAATTAGGATGTATGAGTCAGGCCAGTGATTAAATGGTATTTTGGCAAGTCAGAGACTATCTTCTCACAAGCTCCCTTACTTGACTCAGATTTACCAATCAATCAATGTATGTATCTCTATCATAATAAAGCCATCATCTATATACACAACCTGTCAGAAATGACAACTCCTCATTCTAATATTATGGGAAATATATATGCCTTGGAGGAAACACCTGTTGGATCCCTAAAGTGGGAGAGAGAGTGAAAAGACAGCAGGAAACCCACTTCATCGTACTGGCGTCTACATTGCCAAAGCCAAGCACATTCTGGTTTAACAAGCCACGCTTTAGCTAAGGGTCCCTTCTGCCATATACTCTGCAAATTGCATGATGCTTAGGGAAATCTCATTTTCCTGAGACCCGTGTAAATCATCCTGCACTGGACTCAGGAGCTTGAGGATGTGGCACCGAACTGAGATGCTGTAGTAGCCAGCAGAGGCAGAGGTAGCCTCCGAGCTACAGTCGCTACAGCCATTATTAGCAGGGTAGCTGGGTCACAAAAGCTGTGGGTGCACAGTTAACACTGTCGGCTCTGCACGAGTTTGGAAAGAAAGCAGTTGCATTCACACGGTGCTGTGCATTGCCATGCCTGTGTTGCCTTTCTTTCCATATCACGCTCACTTGACGTCCTTACCACTTACATTGCACCACACAGAATATCAAAAAAAGAGCAAGACCACGTTGCCAAAGGCCATAAAAGTGGAGCTGCCTTACAAAGGCACGAGATGCTTTACACTGTGGGCATTTCTGAAGATGGGGTTCTAGGGGCTGCAGGTTTGAAAGTACTGTGCCTCAGTGTCAGGTTCACAAGCCCCTGGTGTAATCAGTCCGTGCCCAACCCACAGACAAACTGACTGTTACAAAAGCCCACCATTAAACTCCAAGAAAACACTGGTTTTATACTGCAAGTAACCCCCATTCAGTATCTTATAGATCATCCAAAATGGCAGCTTGGTCCAGTGTAGCAGAGTGGAACTGAGTGTGCTACAACATGGTAAAATGTTTATTTTTTTGCCTGTTTCTACAGCCATGACCTAATATAAACCAGTCACTCATGTTACTGTGAATCAAAGTAGATAATGTAGCTCTCAGTTGCACTAAAAGATGGGCAGACACGTCCAAGATGTTTCAAACTTCATTTGAGGACTAACATAAGTGATTAACAGTTGTCTATAGCATTAGAAGGCAGGGAGTAGAAGTCCTTTTATCAAATTGTTAGCTGCCAACAACTTCCCGCTGACAAGCTATCTTTAAATTCTTCATAATGCCTTTGCAAAGCCCTAAAGCTTTGTTGAATCCCTTGCCTGCAGTCTCCCAACATCAGCTCTTCCACCCCTTGTCGTGGGAAAATGTGGCTACAATGGGTCTCTAACGTCGTGGGTACACATCCAGGCCCGTGCTCCTTTGGTTTGCCTTCTGTGCTCCAAGTACAGAATAGCAGCAAATCCTCAGGAATCGGAGCTTATTTCTGTGTCCTGAATTTTCTCCAGGGGGATAAAGGGGTAGAAGCCTGCTCACACAGCACCCCAGGAGGAACAAGGCCTGGAGGAGTTGCACCATCAGTCCCCAGAAATCTGCACAAGAGTTTTCTGTGCACAGGTCTGCGGGGAGGAAACACCCACAGGTACCTGCACGACCCAGGCAGGTTGCTCCAGCAGCTGGATCTGGAAAGCTCCAGCCCCCTGGCAGGCAGGTCCTGACATCCTTCCCCTGCCTCTGTGCCACAGCCTTGGGGATGATTTAACACTTGGCATGTGGGCTGCTCGGTTCACATCCCATTTGGGAATCCTCTTATTGTTTTTTGAATCACTCTCAGATCCGCACATATGTTAACCTTTTCCTTTAGGGAGGAGTGGAGTTTCACACACACAATGAAAATTGCCTGTGCCTGTGAAGGCTGCTACAAAGCCCCTTTCTCGCTCCCAGGCCTGCACTGTGAGAACACGGTGCTTGTCTGGACTTGGCTTATTCATCATCGTGGATTATCTCGCTCCAGTCACGATGCAGCAAAGTGCTTTCCCTACCTTAGCAAGGAACCACGAGGCTTAATTGACACAGAGGTATTCGTGTGTCATTGCAAAATATTATAGAGTATTCCATCCAATAACTAACAAATACATCAGGCAACAAGTACAAGAAATCTTAAAAATCAGTAGTTACATTTTTCTTAATTACATCTGTTGAACCAAATCTGCCCCTAAGCAATGCACATGTAATCCCAGCGAAGTCAGTGTGGTCGTACAGAATACAGTAAAACAAAAATAGTCTGCAGTTATCATCTACACTGCAGCAATACTTACAGTCCCCCTCTGTGTTTAGGGACTCCTGCTTTAATTAGCGTTGCAAACACGAACAATAAAGCTAAGCTAAGTTGAACTGAGAAAACAGCATGGAGAGAGCCAGGCAGCACTGGGAAGCAGACACAAGTAGACAGGCCGAATGCTAGTGTAATAGGTGCTGTCTGACACCACGCTTTCAAATGGAGTCAGGATTCTCTAATACAGCATCACAGGCAATGATGGAGAAGAACAGTGTAAGAACTCCTGGTACCTGTGTGGCAAAGTCTGAAGAGCTGGCAACACTGGAGAAACTGAGGATGCAGGACAGCTGAACTGCCTGACCATTACTGAGATGCACCAGGCCCTGCTTCCCTAAAGAAATCTCAGTGACATGCAATAAAAGACATCTGCTTTTGCTATCTCCTCTCCACTTCTGCATTCAACCTCCATCCAAATCACCTCCCTCAGCTAACACCTGACTATAGGAGGACACATTGTTCAGCCATAGATAAAAAACCAGGTGTAAAAACTCCAACACTTCTGCAAGTGAACACAGCACAGCTATCGTGGGGAATGCTGGATGATACTCCAGCAGGCAGATCTCATGTGTCAGAGCTATGAGCCATTGTTTCTGACAGAAAATAACAGCTCACTATTCATAACATCCCTTGTGAAATCTTTGCTGAAGCCTCCCTCTCCCTGTCTGAGGTCACAGGATGGCTAGGTAAAAATGCAGCTTCCCATCCTTGTCATGGACAAGTGCATGTGCATATTTTTGTTCTTCGACTGCTACTTGGGCTGGGCACAGGTTGTATTTTAACAACTGAAGCTTGATCCTGCTACCCACACACAGAATAGAGGCTTGCTTTGATTCCAGAAAGGCTGTTCAGCGAGTAAGACAGTAGACAGCTTGAGTGGGGTGGCAAAATTCAGCTCCTAATTATTAGATAAAACCCTTGGAACAGTTGTCATGTATGAAGGGACAAAGTAGAGTCTGGCAAACAGGAAGGGAAAAAACAAATCCTCTCATACTGATAAATAATCTCTGAAAAAAGCCTTGTCATTTCTTGAGAGCATCTCAACAATTCTCTGTCTTCATTTTTTTTGGTCACTGCTTATCAAAATTTGCATGGCTAGTTAGTGGGTTAATTTAATTACAAACAGCATTTATGAACAGCCTGATGGGGGAATCTGCAGAGGGCAATAGAATCTGCTCTTGAATTATGAAATCGCACACACTCACATCTGGAAGCCGTCATGGGACAGATCGCTGTCTTGTAAATGCGTGTTGAGTGTTACAATATTTTACTAAGCACTCCCAATCTGTCAAGGTTTACAGGAGAGTAGAGACTGGGAACATTTGGGATCATTTGTGGCTTAGAGCCATTAGCTACTTCCACCCACTTATTGTGACGTTATTAATAGCAAAATAATCTAAAGAGCAGAACTTGGCTTACTCAACATCTTAGAAGTGATTTTCACTAAGGGCCAGAACCATGGAACCAGGACCCAGCCTGCAGAAGTCCAATTCTAGCCTGTGACACAAGAATGGATTGCATCCCACAAAAAGCAATCTCCCCCAAGGAAATCAGGAACTGGCCTATGAAAAGCTTTGCACGAAGCTTCTTTAACTTCTGGAGCCATAGCTCAATGAAAAGATTTGGAAGACTTCAAAACTCCATGGAGCTTTCTGGCTTCTTGTTAAGCCACTGCATATCTGTTTAATTTAAATCCCCATCCAATCATTAAATATGGGTGGGGTTTTTTTTAATGGGTCATTATGATGTGATTTATGACATTGGTGTAATTGTCAGAATTACTGTGGGTAATTAAAATATAAAATGCATACTGCCAGAGGCTTCAGTCACTCTCAGCACCCTCATTAAAAATCAGGAGCTGACCAAATTATAAATAGACTGGTTTGCACAAGTTCACAGGGAAAGCTAATTATGAAACTTATCCTTATGCACTCAGAACTCACACCATCAGTCATGCAAATTCTTTAAGTGATTATACTATTGTATAACGTGGAATCGGATTAGTATGTACAGGTGGGTGCAACTCCAGTTACAATGTGCAGTACAACTGTACTTTGCATGGTGAATGCAAATCCTAAAACTCTTATGCAAGCTTGATGATAGATGTGGGACAAGGGCCCGGGGAAGAGAGGTGGTGTATTTTCCACATGAAATATAGAAAAAACGACTGGGGAATACAGGGAGAGGCTATGAGGGAGAATGCTCTCTGATCTATCATGGTAAGCCTCAGAGAAACAAGAGAGGCATGTGAACACAAGAAAAGAGAGCCTCAGAAAGAAGCTGGAATAAGCTTTGGATTAGCTGACTAAATTGGTGAGGAATGGTGGCTGGCTAAAATCACAGGGTGTTTAGGTGCCAAATACAGCAAGCCTGAATACAAAGTGAAGTTAAGAAAAAATGCTGTATCTAAGGGCAGGCAAGGGCTGAGACTTTCTTTCTAGTAGTCTGTATTTTGTAGTCTCCAGGAGGGAAGGGGGAAAAAAACCACCACAGAACTGGAGGCCTATATACACAATTCAAACAAAATTGACTCAAGAAGTAAATCACTGATGGAAGAGGAGTCCTACTGCTTACCAGTAACATCTCCAGTGACTTAAAGCCCAAATGGAGTATGCATTTGCTTACTATGGGGCTTCAAAGAAAAAAAAAGGAAAAAAGTGAAACCCCTCTTTCAACGCCAGTAAACAGACTTGGTTTTCATGCACAGAGACAATGCAGTCTGCACAAAAACAAGTCTGGGCAGATTTTGCACACCATGGAAGCTAGGTCTGCTGTGTCAGAAATCCACTAAAATGTCTGCTTCATCACAGTGACTTGTCAGTCGTTGGTCTTATTGGTTGTGCAAGTTCCAGCGAAGGCAAGACCTCAGTGCCCCGTGAGCAGGATTCGGCCAGCCTGCACCCACAGAATGCACTGGGGCACGTAAGGATCCATTTAGACCATGAAGGTCATGCTCCAAAACCAAGGCTGGTTTTGGTTTTTGAAGAGAGGAGTCTGGGGGAAGCATGCATGGATGATGTCTCCCACCTGAAGTTTTTTAACCCAGATAAACCTAATTAACTGAATGTATATTTATTAGCTTAACTATCACTCCATCCAACCTGTCACCCTGACTCAGACAAGCAGTCCTCTAAAATACACAAAAAGAAATACAGGACTTCCCAACATAATAAATAGAATGCAAAATATTATCACCTCTTCCTAGAGGAGCTCCCTGCATAACACCAGTTCATAAACTTCCAGTACCCAAAATATCTGTTCCTTATTTTTCTTACGCGTGACATACTCCACAAGTGCCGTTTGTGTAGTTCAGGAGGAAGTCTTTTTAGAATTCCACCCCTGAAGTGTCTGAGCAGTACCTATAGACATCCACACTTCTCCACCTTTCTACAAACCCTCTGAGGTTTGGCTGTCACTGAAACACCCCTTCCACATCTCTCTCCTGTTCTAGCAACAAAGTAAAGCTGAAGGAACGTGAAACTTGTCTAACTTGAGGTGTTTTGCTATGCCAACAGACAGCTAAATTTTCCACAAAGCCCCCACCCTGTAGCATAAATACCAGGTAGTGATCAAAAGCACAATGTGCCTGCTGACAAAAGGGATCTCGCTCACTGTAACAACACTTTCTCCACCTCTATCTATCTCCTTTTTCTTGAGAACACAGTTTTACACTTGTCCTTCATACAAATAACCCGAGGGTGGGAATTATTCAGAAGGCTCGTGTTTGACACCCCATCTGTTCATTTCTGACAGCGATATATAATGTAAGGCTATAAAAACTTGAAAAATAATGCAACATAAAAAGGGATTGACTCGGCTCCAAGAGGCCATAAACGGTAACAAATACCATTGTATGATTTATTTCATGCTGTAATCTTTACAGTAAGTCATCTTTCAGACATTTCCTTGTGACAGGTTTTAATAATATTAATGCCCAGAGCAATCCAAATCATCGCCAATAGACATATTTATCAAGCTGCCAATCCAAGTAAATGAAATTCTATAAGCAATAATGTAACATGTTTAAAGGAAGCTAATAAAACAAGTCAGGAGAGAAATATTACTGCAAAGTATGCTCTCTCTAATCCAGCCCTGGATTTTATACAGCCAAAATGCAAATCTTTCCCTCCGTGATTTATTGCTCCAAAAATACCAATGACCTTTCCAGGAGCTTTTGCACAGCCCTTCTCACACGTTTATAAAGATCGTGATGCATTCTGCCAGATTAGCTGAGCTGGAGTGCTCAGCATTACGGCCTTGTTTTGCTCTACCTTTGGACTGGGAAGTGATGGGTACCATCAAAGACTAGGATCTTCAGTCTTCAAGATTTATGAAAGACTGACAAGCCTTAACACAGGCTTGGCAACTCAGCAGGTATTTATGAGCAATTATCCAGGCACTAGATAAGTTACAATTAATGGGGAGCTAAAACTTGGTTCTTTAACCAGGTTTCCTTTTTAATCTACTTTAGTTCCTACCTAGCCTTTGCTTGACTGAAGTGACTCTACACCAGGGCAGAAGAGGAGACAGAGTTGGGTACACTTGGAGCCTTGCTCACAAACATTCTTTTATGCATCACTAGAAACTTAGCAGGAATGAAAAACAAGAGTCAACAATTCAGCAAAACATACACCATTAAATTTGTCATGCCTTAGGCAAGAATGTGTGGAAAAGCCATGACTAGTAAAGCAAGTGTATCAATGCAGTGGCTCAGAAGTGCTTGAGGAATCCTAACAGGTCTTTATGCATTCACTTCTGGATGAGCTTTCTAAGTCTTAGGGGTTTTTGTATCAGTTTGCAACAACTTCCTTTTTTTTTTTTTATGATGCTAATTAAATTCTTCTCCTGGATATAAAGAGCTGTTTATTTTCAGTGGGGGAAACAAAAAGAGAAAGGAAGGCTTACAAGGCTTAGTATGTGCAATATGACCAGGGATATCTTCAATAAAATAGTCTAGGATAGCAGCAATATTGTCAAGACCCAAATCAAGTGTGTGTTTTGAGTCTTATAACAGGCCATGCCTAATTCTTTCCCACTATACATTATTAAATCTCCCTGAATTATGCTTTGGTTACATTTTTCACTGATTAGTCCACATGCAAATCTTGTCTCAATCTCAGATGCAAGTTTAAGTTTAAAAAAGAAAAAATGGAATGCAAGTATTTAGCTGGCTAAATGTCCCCATAGACATGGCTATTTTCAAAGGACCTGTAAAGGGGCAGGAGGATAAGCATCCAAGTAATTTTCAAAGCACTGCCTGCTGGACACAGTGGAAGTAATCCCCATTGTATATCCAGAGAACCCTGGAAGTGAGACTTGCATTGAAACAGCTGCCTTCCCATGGTCAGATGGCAGTTTACCATCCTAAAGCAAATGGAGCAGAGATCTGAACCCGGAGTGCCCCTCGGTCCCCGTCCTACCTATCCTACTTCAGAAGCAAAAGGTCAGTGTTACCTTTTCTGTTAGCAGAACACTCCAGGTGGGAAACTTCACCTTAACCTGAAAACAGGCAATTGGAGCCAATTCTACTTTCGGTTTAAATAATAAGAAAATATTGGGAATTAATTTGAGAACTCTAATGCTATGAAGAGTCAGCCCCCAAGAGCTGTATTTTGCACTGGGAGGTTTTCTTTGTGACTCTTGATACCCTATTTCACCCCTTCCTACTTCCCTTTGCCATCCCACTCTTTGTCTGCTCTTTCTATTTAGCCTGAGTGCTCTTTAAGGCAGAAAGTGCCTTTTACCATGCACATATACAGCAGCCAGCCTAACAGGATCCCAGTCCCAGCAGAAGCCCCAAGGCACCGCTGTAATACAAATAATAAATACTGCAACTAATAACAACAGTACAGTAAAATGTCCTCCCCAGGGAAGTGTTGGGATACCAGTCCCCCTGGTGTCATTTAAAGCTAAACACCAGCAAACATACCTGCGCTGACTGGGGAGAATACAGGGTCTTTATGATATGGTGATGAGGGAGAATCTTGATGGGGATGGGAACAATTATTTATCTGCATGTTTGGCTATTTCTTTAGGGGATTTCAAAATACCTCTTAGTAACATTTTTGTTCCTCACTGCTAAGCAGCAGTAGAGAACTCAGGGAAAATAAATAAATAAGAAAGAAATTTATAATCCCCAAGGTGTAATCCCAGAGTATGGAAACTCACTTCACTTAAATACCTCCCTCTGGCATAATTGACTTTTCATGTGCATGTTAATAATGATATTTCAGCAGGTTGCGAGGGCTTGTTCTTCCCCCCGACCCCCTTTGGTAAATTATGTTATTGGGCACGAGGAGGGGGGGGGGGGACACATTATAAATCTAATTATGTTTTCGTTTATATTTAACAAGTCAGCACAATCTGGTAGTATGTATTTACCGTGCAGTCCCAATATTTACAGCTGACCTAATCAGTTGTAGGACAGCAGCACTGAGCAACATTTTATTGTCCCGATACCATGTATGTTCTGGGGACAGCTGCCATGATGCAAAGTTCTCCAGAGAACACCTTAAGAGTCCTTGCTGTAGTGACATTTGCCTGTGCTGCTGAAGCACAAGGTAGGGTTTTGGAGGGAGGGGAGACATCATTTATTAAGCCTCTTCAGTTCTACAGCAGCTGCAAATTGCTCACAGCGGGAACAAGGCAAGAAATACTGGTTTGTGCATCTCTCTTCCCCTGCTAGGTTCCTGTTTACTCCCTGCAAATTCTGGTATGACACTGTTTGCCAATATGTCCTGTCACTCTCTCTAGTGGATGCTTTGGAAGAGCTTAGCAGCTTGCTGTTCCTGACAGCTCAGCATCAGACCATGAGACCCTTCCTTATGCCGAATGTAAGCAGCTCAGGTTAGGAGGAGTCCCAGTGCAAGTCAACTGGGCTGGCAAACCAAGTACACTGCAGAGAAGAACACTGTAATTTTCACACCCTGCCTTAGACAGCTCTGCCACTGGTTTGTAAACCCTGCTGGGAATGCAGATTCTTCTGGCTAGGAAGAACTTAGATGGCCTATAAAGGACATCTTGAGCATTCATTACTAATGCTAGCGAGAAAGGCTGCAGTGTGTGATTTCTCTTGGATCTCCATTTGCCTTTAGAGCAAGCTTCTGTTAAGAGTACACCAGAATTTGCTACTCTTTCAGGTTGCTGCCGGTGTCACACTGCGATTAAATATCTGAGCAAAGAGCAAATCTTGGTGTGTCATGTTCCTAGCCCAGCTGCTCTTGCTTCCACTCTCCTCACGGGAGCCAAGTAAAATGTGCTGGTGACTCAGCTGTTCAGTGATGGTATCATGAGGCCCCGTCGGGAAGGCAGTGAGCACTTTCAGGAGGTGTACCAACCCCTTCTCCTTCCCCTGTTCCTCCACAGTCCTAGCAGGAGTTCACAGCACAGCTCTGAGCTTGCAGAAGAGTGCGAGAGGCTAAGGCTTTGGATGCAGAGGCATAAGCTGTGTTTTCTATGCTGCTCAATTAATCAAGATAGGGAGAAGCCATAAACCATCCATTTCAACCACAACTACCAACAACAGCAGAATTAGTAAAGAAGCTCACTCTGCTGTTCCCATTTAGGACACAAATTCTCAGTAAGTCAGTTCAGAGAGTGCCTGCTCAGCATCCACACAGCTTTACATTTCTTACCCATTAACAAAGCTCTGAGGCAGAACACCACCGAGGGACCCTGACTTTGCAGGCTCTCCATCCAAAACACACGATTCTCTGTGGAATTTCAGTTTCTCTGAAACAAAGACAATGAAACAGAAGTGGGCTCCTTCATGCAGCTTTCAGTTGCATTTAGACTGTGTCTGCAAATGGCTACCAGGGCATTGGAGGATTCGGGAGGGGGGGTTCAGAAGTGCTAGACAAAGGAGCAGCAAAGGACTAGTGCTAGACAAAGGATACAGCACATTGTTATAAATTAGTAATTCCATATAAACTTAAGTATGGTGAGCACTACATACTTAACATGCTATTTCTTTCCACAGAGGTCTCCTCTTCTGAGGTTCTTGTGATGGAATCAGGAAATTAAAACTCACTTACAACTGCTGAGTTTTCTTCCCAGAGTGAGGGAAACCTTTGTCACAGTGGAGGCAAGCAAGGCGTGCTTTAAGGGCTCTACGAAAACATGGTCCTCCATACAAGAAAGAGAGTCAGAGGGTAGAAGAGTTCATACTCTGTACCTGTACTATCCTCATAACTTCTCATAAGTGACTTGCAATTATTTACAGCACTATTTTCTGAGAGTTAAACCATTTTTAGCTTCCTCAGTTTCCCATCAGGAAATCCAAATTCAGAAAGGCTAAGTGACCTAAAGTCCCAGATTGAATCTGAGGAAGCAGATCAAGAAAATGAGCTCAAGTTTCCAAATCCTGAAGTAGCTATTTAACAGCTGGAACACCTCTTCCCTGACACTTGCTCTAGTCCTTTCTGGGCCATAATCTAAGGTCATGGGCCATTAAGCCCAGCATTATAACACCAGGCAGCCATTTGAGGATGTACAACAGCACCCTCTGAGATGTTTTAAGAGCACCAGAGCCCACGTACATCTCCAGCTTTTCACCTTGACATAGCTGTTTGAGGATGTTACTCCTCACGCTCTTCTGGTCTCTCTCTTTGCTGCTAATCTACATTCCTCCCCTTGTCAGCATTTGACAGGAGGTGCAGCAAAGCTCTCCATGTCACATGTGTCTAAACATGTCCAACACATACAGATGGGAAAGGAAAGGTTGGACTGGAAGAACATTTAGACACACTTTTCTTATCTCACAAACTGACAGATGAACCCTCTCGCATACCCTTAACTTCCTTGCAATGTCAAAACTATTGCCAAACCCTGCTAACCCAGATGAACCAGCAAGCAATTCCAAACGTAGCCCTGACAGAAGAAGGGACATCTCTCTGAATAGCTGATTTGTCAGCCTTAAGCTGTAGTTGTGCTACACAGGTGTGCTACAAGCAGGTGCATTCAGCCACGGGAACAGGACACCTCTTCCTAGGTCCTGTGTTCAACGAGCTGAATGAGGAGACGGCGAGCGAGCTCAGGGTGCTGCCGGCCGCTTCATTCCTCTACAGCAAACTTAATGGAAGGATCAGAAGTCACAGAGATTCAAAATTCAGAACAGCCTGTCTTGCACAGGCACTAATAAATAGCTGAGAGAACTTTCTTAGGGCTGTCTGTATCAAGATACTTGGCCAATGAGCAAGACTCAGTCCCAACCTTTGCCAGACTTCCTGGGTTACTGCGAACAACTTGTGAAGGGCCTGGCTGCCCAGGGCAGCTCTGAGATGCTGCAGAGGTGCAGAACAGGGAGAAAAGCTCTCACCTATTTCCATTGCCTGACCAGGTCCCAAAGGGGTCAGATTGTCACTATCTCAAGAAGTTTTATTGATTCTTAATACATGCTGGTATTTGGAAAAAAAAAATAATTAATATCTAGTAATAGGTTTTGATTAAGTCTGGATGATAAAGGAAAAAAACAGCCTTTGTTTTCCATTCTGACTGCACTCTGGTACACCATTTAGAGTCATGTTAAAATGGCAATAGTGGCTCCTTTGACTAAAGCTCACAATCTGTGAGGCTCCCATATTAAATTTTAGATTCATGACAACATGCTTTTCATCTGCTAAATCGCCCTGTTTCCACTGCAGGTACTGGAGGAACACTCATCTATCTGGGGTCTTTTCCACACAACCTTCTCCTTACCTCCCTCACAATGAGTTTGTAAGAATCCAGAACACCACATACCACTTAAACTACATAATATAGAGAGTGGAGGAATGAAGCAAAGTGCTTATAATTAAGCTCTGTTTTGCTCTGATACATCCAGAATCCTAAGGGAAACCAATGGCAAGGTGTTATGCCTGGCAAAGCTCCTGATCCACCTCAGGCAACTACTCTCTTTACAGTCTAACTGGTGCAGAACTGCAGGTTTGCAAACAACTGCTTTTTATTAATACACATTTATACTGAAATGTCATCTAGTCCTTTTAAAACCTAAGATTGCCTAGGAAACCAGAAGAAAACCAAGCAGGTGGAGAGCTCCTACAGTGTCAATGTCTTTCTATTCGTTTGCCATTGACTTTTATTAAGACGTCTTTGCAGTTATGGAGGTCTCTTTTCTGGGAGGTAGCTGGCTTTCAGGGACCTCACTTACATCTATGCTAAGTGTTTTGGACTGAAAACGAGCTCCAGCTTCTCTTTCTACATGACATTACTACATGGAGTCCTCCAGGTGTCAGCATGTTTGTGCTTGTTCACTCGGTCTGGCTGAGCACAGTGTGAATGAGTTTTGCTTTTATCTCCACCATCTGCGGTTCAGAGGCATGGTTTGTAATGGGGCTCGGCTGCCATCTGCTGCTTAAAGGATGTGCAAGTGTTTGAAACAGAGGCGGGCAGGCATGGGCACAGCCTGGATGGGAAGCAAGCTCCTTAGCCACTCCTGAAAGCAAAGCACCATCTCCACGGAGGGGAGACAGCAGCAGAGAAGTTTACAGGAGCTGAGAAGAGGTGGGCATTCTAACCTGAATTCTTCATGAAAACACAGCAAGCTTCAGTTTGGTGTAGTCACACATGGATCTGTTCTCTATTTCAACAGAAAACTAACACCTAACAAAACCTCACATCTTCAAAGCGCAGTTTGAGGTGAAGGAGTAAGTTGCTCTGCTTAGGGTTAGATGTTACCATGGTTAACCTCTTCTCTCCATCCAGCAAGATTTGCAGAGCAAATACCATTAAATGTTGTTATACAACTTGTACAACCTCAGAAACGTTTACCTGACTTCAGGTTTAAAGTTTTGTACTCTTAAAGAAAAGCATAAATTCAAGCATTTAAGTATAACCATCATCTGTAAGACTTACTAGAAAACTCCTTATTTTATCAGGTAAGTAAAGGGCTGTGTTTTCCAACCTCTCCCCTCAGGAAAATAGTAAAAAAAATTACAATTAAAAGGGTTTGGTTCTGTTTTTGTTTGTTTTGTTAATAAGAAGCAGGTTTTAAAAATTGCCTGAGAAAGGTTTTGAGTAGAGTCTGCTTTTGACACTGACATTTGTTAATCTGCTCTGGATCTTGTTTATCACCGTGATGGGCTTTACAATAAAACAGTGCCCTAGAAAACAAAAGTGAATTGCATTGAACTGATGAGAGAATACATGCACACTCATCTGCTCTTGAAATATTTTCTGTTCTAGACTTATTTTTTTTTTCAACAAAACAGTAATAGGGAATCTTACCTTTTGACTCCCTCTGGGGAATCAGCAATAAAAAAGCCCACTGTATTCCACTGAAGCTTCACCTGTGCAGATGGGCTGATCAGGATAGCACTGTATGGAGAAACAATCAAAAGAGTAATCACAGTTTGTCTATCTGGTGACATTTTTTTGCCTCTGTTGTGAGAACTTGGGCTATACGATCGTAAGTTGCTCTTACCTAACAAAGAGGGTTAATGTAAGATTGGGGCAATTCCTACTGCTTTCAACTGAGTTTTAACGATTATTGGTAGTGTGAATGGCATAGGGAAAGATGACAAGGCTGTTGACATTTTCCTTCCACACAAGAGAAGGCCTGTACTCAGCTCCTCCAGATTCATGGCTCACAGGACAAGCAATATGAATTACTATCATTATTACTACAGATATTGTAGCAACATCTAGAGATCCTGCCTATAGAAGTATCTTTCCTGTGCCAACTGTTGTGTAAAGAAAGCAAAAACACGCGCTCTACATTTCAAAGAGCGCGCAGCTTCCTTTTCCCTCCTGTTTTCTCTCCATCATTCTGCTTTCAGCCAGACAATGTATGAACTCAAGGAATAATAGATTGAGTTGTGGCCTGTTTTCCATTAGTGCTAAGCAACTACAACTACTGACTTCAGTGTAAAGTTCATTCAACACTTCTGGAAAAGAGCCCCAGTGTATTTCTCACACAACCCTCTGTTTTCAGAGTTGCTATTCTACAGTTCCATCAAAACAGCCATTTTCTTTTTATAAAGTGGAAAGAGAAATAATTGTACTCAATAGTCTGCATCTTTTTGGGTGATTTCTCCAGCTTTTTAAAACTCTATGGCACTTATTTATTCCCCTTTCTGAACTAGTTCCAGCTTCCCCATTAGGATGTCTTGTATTTCATCACTAGAACATAAGGAGTGTTATCTGGCCCAGGACCAGATCAGCTTCAGAGAGCAAAAGCTCTGCTGGCAGCATTGACAAATTATCCCTTTATGACAATGCTTCAGAGCATTAGGGAGCCTCTGTAAACTCATGTAGCTAAAAAAAACCAAACCAAACCAAAACAAAAAACGGCATTTACTTTATGAATGAAAATAAATATGAGTCAGTCACCCCAAATCAAAGTGAGGCCTATGCTGATTGCATGTGAATAGAAGGTAAGAACAGTGTTTCATCTCCTCTCTCACCTGACTATCTGGAAGAAAAGAGGAGACAGAAGAGATCATTGTACATGATAAAATTCACGTAAGTAACCAGGGTTGATCTCTTAATCCCATCTCCTAAATGCTGTGCATAGGAAGCGAAGAGGTGCATGAAACCTGTGCAGGCTCTGGGACATGTTTCTTCTTAGTTCTTTGGAAACTGTTAGTTTAGTTGACTTCTGGAAAGAAGAAAAGTATCCCAGACAATTACCTCTTTCCCTTGGCTGCCAAATTTGTTCAGTTCCCAAGAGGACAACATTCAGTTTTACGAAGCACAATCTGGGGAAAGAAAGCAAGTCAGAGTTAGTCACAGTATCTCTACTCTAAAGACACATCTGGAAGGAAATAACAAAAAACACAACCACATCTGTACCACATATCAACAGACCTCTATAAAAGCCATGTCTGCAAAATTGTTGGAGAGCTGAAAAGTCATTACTTTGGAGTCTTTGTCTTCCAGAAGCATTTTGTCCTTAAATAGTTTCTCTTTGCCTAAAAGAATCTACCATAAAGATAATGTATCTGTTGAAAGGCAAAACAAGTAGGCTATGTGATCTAACACCAGGCCAATACTCTACCGCCGCACAATATTAGATCAAAGACTCACTGTTACTGAAAGCAGAATGACATCAGCTGTATGTTGTCAGAAACAATATCAGAGTTAATAAACAACAGACCAGGGAGAGTCTCAACCCTTCTAGACCCTTCCAAAACACATTAGCATCAAAAAAACAGGTGTTATTACTGCATACAAATATAGTTACAGTTTACACTTAAGTAGGTAAAGCAGCAAAACATCCTACTGCTTACAGCTCCTTCAGGTTTTCAGCTACCACTCAGTATCACAGTATGTGCTATTCCCTTGGCATCTGAATGCCCACCATGTAAAACTTACAGGCAATGAAAAACATGCAAAAAAGTCTTGCTTTCCAAATAAAAATGATTTAATGGATTTTGACATCGAGGTTGAATTTTTTTTTAATTCAATAAGTTTTTCAAACTTTGATTGTATCCTTAAAAACCCCTTAAGATACCAGCTTTGCTGTGGAGTCTTTGGACTCAAAAGAACAGCACATGTCACTGACAAAATTCTGACAAGCAGCCCAATTCTAGGTACAAGTTCTGCATTGATAAACTCTCTACTTATTTCACCTGTTATCTGGTTAGTTTGCCTAAATTAATTTTGTGAATGACAAGTCCCTGAAGAGAAAAGAACAGTCAAATTCCTTAGTGCAGGAGATTAATGGAAGTATCACAAATAGCCACTAGGTGATAGCAAAAGCATGTCCGTGCAGGACTGGCAAACCCGAGAGGTATTCAGGCAACTTCACACCTAATAGTTCTGTCTTTTTATGTTTTCATTAAAACTTCTGGTATTTATTTAGAAATACCAGAGCAAGAATCATACCCGTATCCCACTAAAAGTCTAGACCTAACAGAAGCAATCAAAATGAGCATTATTTGCTTCACCAATTCCACCTGTAAATCTCATTCATGAACTAGTATCTCCACTTTGGTAGGTGCTCTACAAAGAGAAAATAAAGATAACCCAGTTTGGAACTTGGACTTCTGGACCATTTTGCGGGGCTGCCAATTAAGCCATCAGATTCACACAACCCAGTGGTACTAATGGAGTCCCCAGTTCCAGTTTGCACGGTAGGAAGATGTGCAGTATCATCAGATCTGCCTGCAGAGCTGCACCAGACAGTAGTATACAAGTCTCTCCAGGGTAAAGGAGCCAGACGCCTCAACTGCTAATATTTAGGGTATTGAAGAGGTAATTACACCATATTTAGTAACATGATATTCTGTAGGGGGGTGCAAGGCTGCACAGCTGCTACCTGTCTCAATCCTTCAACACATCTGATCAAATCGCAGCCGAAAGCAGGCAGTTGGCTTTCAGAGTTCTCCAGGCAGAAAAAAACGTGACAGGACAAATACATTCCCTTGCCAGCAGCACTATCTCTGTCACTGTTAATATCAATAAGATGGAGAAGAAAAGAACTGGAGTATCTCATCCTACCTCACGATAGTGGAAGTATCTTCAATATAAGGTTGTGGAGAGGGAACATCTGCTAGAATGAGACGTGCATTCGCAGATTCCATCCGTACCCCAGGAGAGAAAAGTTAAATCGGGGTTTAGCCTCATACAAAGTACAACAATCTCCAGTAGTGAGGCGATTTGGTGACATATGTCTTTAGTTAAAAACTTGTGTAAGACCATCATGATCCTGTTACGTGGAGTTGCCCATATGCCTGAATGTTTCAACAGTGACACAGCTCCAGTCACACACATAGTGTGCAACGCAGATTCCTACGTTCAAAGCACTGGAACACATGAAATTAAGTTTCTAGCACTAACATCTTCCTAGAAGAGGTTACAAAACAGGCAGCTTTGGACACTAACAAATAGAAGCCACACTGAAGTTAAAGCCAATGGTGGCTTTGTTTGTTGGTAGTGCTGGTTTTTTTTCTTTAACCCAAGTCCATTCTTTATGCTTCTGTTGGATTATTTTACTGAGACTTCAGTATTCCAGAACACAAAGTCTCTTCATTTCTGGACATCCATGAATGAGACAAATACGATGCATGCTCTAAAGATGAGCTAACCAAGGAATTACAGTTATTTCAATACAATTTCCAGAAATCCTGTACTCTCTAATAGTCCTCTTTCCAAACCAGATGCTCACAGTTTTGCTTTCCCCTTTACTCTTCCTGTTTCAGTTCTTGAAAAAATTTATATCCTGAAAAGTCTGTTACGCCCAACCCCAGCATTCTCAGTTCCATGAGTCATGTGTCGGCATCCAAAAGGTACCACTAAAATAGGCAGAGTTGCTTTAAGTGTCCATCTCAGCACAAATTGAGTACAAGGTCAAAAGCTCATACCCCAAGTCTCTTCGGATCTTCAGTTTAGTGCAGAGCCACGAAAGAAAGTTGTGTAGCCTGAACAGCATTTAAACACAGCTTCCAGCTCCAGACTAGGAAGAGACCTATGCAATACAAACAACAACAGGGGGGAAATTCCATCAATCTCTCATAATTACATTCTCTGCAAGTCTCAGCTTCTCAGAGAAGCTATTTGCCATAACTACTTGCTGTTTAAAAAAAGCTACAGGGATTTTGGCAGCTCAGTTAAAGTACATAGTTTAGATTTTAATGAAAACAAGCTTTTATAAAACTTAACAGTCATGGAAATGTTTCCTGGATTTTTCCTGTCTTCTGCTATTGTCGTTAATTTTTCATGAGTATCATTCCACAGCCATCCATGCAACTCTAATTTTACAGCTCACTGTTACTCCACAAGAGTCAGGAAATGACACTTCCTAGGGCTTGATTCTACATTCTCTTTGCAAATGAAACTGCTGAATTTCAACTTTCTCTCCAACTCAAGTGTTATTTTCCTATTCAATTTATGCAAACGGTATCTCATCCAGGAACTTCTGTAACATTCTCAAGCTGTACAATACATTATCAAGATATTTCTACGCTGATCCCAGTAATGAAGCGTGCCCTGTAGGAAGGTATCCATCCAATCTTGATTTAAAGACAGGAGTTGAAAAATCCACCCATTCTCAGAGCAGTTTGCTTCAGTGATTATTAATCACTTCTCACTTTAGAGAGTGCATGCCTTGCTTCTTACTTGAGTTTGCTTGACTTTGAACTCTAGCTAATAGCTTTTGTTATGCTTATCTTTTACAGATTAAAGACAACTTTTATACTGGTTACAAAGCTACTTAGGCATTTTAATTGAGCCAAACTCCCTATCCTCTTCCTGTTACACTCACGTCTACATTTCTTCCTCTAAAGCACCTTTTCTTCTTTGCATGATTCCCGTACCTCATTTCCATGCATCCTCAATCCAACAGCTCTCTCAAAATGTCATGGTATTTCGGAAGAGATGCCTACAATATTCTGCTCGCCTCTTGCTCCACCTCCACTACATTCCAAGGTAAATCCACCTTTGTGCTCCCAGCCATCACCTCCCTCTGAAGCTCTCACTTTTAGAGACATCTAATGCATTCGGCTACGCAGAAGGAGGGAGCTTGACAGGACAGTTGAAATGCCTGCTATTTTTGGCACAGATAAGTGGCTTCACTTTCTTCCCTTTGCCATATGCCAGCGTGACCAAGTGTAAGTTCCAGATTTTCTCCCCAGGATGAAAAAATGTGTAAGAAATTGAGACAGTTGACAATTATTTGATTGCCGACTCGGTAAGACTTAAGGTCAGGTGGATCTGGCAAAGCTAGCTTACCGAGCAATTTATGGGGAAACATACCTTTAATTGATCACAACAGAAAACAATTTATCATGAACACTGCAACCTGAAAGCTTCACTGCTACAATTCAGTTCGTAACTCACATTAATTGGTTACACAGCTTATTGTCACTTTGTTCTGCTGCCTTCCCCCTCAGCTTCCCTAATTGCTTGGTCCTGACCTTCTCAGACGTATTGCTCTTGTGACACTGTAGTGGCCTCAGTACCAGTGCCGTGCAACCTGTTGGCCCTGGTCAGATTGACAGCCTAGGACACTGACAGGGCCTCCCTCTGCAAGGGAAGGAGTTGAACACGGGTTCTCATTTAGAACTCTACCTTTGCAGTGGCATTAGCAAGGCATTTTCTCTCTGGAATATCTGTCTACAAAGCTGGTCACTGTACACCTGTCAGCTGCCTAACGCAGACCTGTGAAGCCTCACACACAGCACTTGAGACTGATTCATTCAGACCCCATTTCACATGTCCTTTCAAGAGCTGCAACACACACACTGCAGTGCTCCCTTGGGAATCTCCACTCAGCTTTTAGATGGACTCCTGCCACTCAAAACCAAACACAAGCAAGATGCCCTGGCACTGAAAGGCGAGATGCGGTGCTAAGAGCTGCAATAGCAATAGAACAGGATGAGCAAAATAAGACTGGTCAGATCAGTCAGAGCAGAGATGCACTTAGCCTGGTATTTTGTCTCTGTAATTGCCCAGTTGTCAGCGGTGAAGTTCAGTATGACCTTTCCCTGGCTGTCTTCATTTCACTGGATAACCCTCTTTCTAGTTTAATAAACTTTTTAATCAGAAGAATTTTTTTAGATCATTAGAAACTGACAGCATGTTAACAATCAAGCTGGGATAATTGTGCTCTCACACCCACAGATGGCAGCAGCTCCTTGCATACCAGTATGTAAACCCAATTGGCTTCCCAGCATCACCATAGCCTTGGCCCAAGAGGAAAACAAAGCAGCTGAGCACAGCAAGCCATCTTCCAGAGACTGCTCAATAAAAGCAACAGTTAGTCCCATACCAGGCAGACCTAGCTGTCCCATCCACAGCTGGTGGTGTGGCAATGCCATCAGATGCCACCAGTTTGCACAATATCCTTCCCCCTTTCTATGGAAACAGAACATCATTAAAAGCTTTAGGTCTAGTCAAGAGTTTTGATGTCTTTTGTGAGCATTGCAGATGAATAATGCAATCAGACTCTTCTTCATGCAATCAGGGCAGCTGAGTATGGAAGTAGTGATCTTGTCTGAATTGGGAAAAACATGTGCCCAGGGGAAAAAAAAATTCAAAAAAAAAGGAAAAGAAACAACAAAAAAGAATGGTGAAATAACAGCCCAGCAAATAGCTGGCAGGGAGGCAAAGAATATGTTACTGTAGCCATTAAATATAGCTGTATTTAATGTCTGCCCTCCCCTGACCTCCCACGCGTGACTGAAAGCAGCAGCGTGCTTTGAATGATGCGGGTGGTCCCGGGGACAGCCTGTCAGGTGACAAGAGCTGTCACTTGTGTATTCACAGAAACTAATAGGACAAAACTGCCATCAGCTCAGTTAGGGCTCCAGGATGCCTGAGCCGAGGAGAGAAAGAATTTTCAGCAAGTTCCCAAAGGGAGAAGGGGTGGCATGAGGGGGTGGAGCAGAGAAGGTTCACTCTCCCTGCAGACTATGCAGGAAATTATAGTAAATTGCAGGACAGGAACTCCCTTAGAGGACAAAGATGTGACACCAGTAAGCTCAACTTCTGCTCCACATCTAGTGCTTCCTCAACACATTTCTTCCACCTGACCCCTGCTCTATCTCAGCTCTTCCCGTGGCTCAAACTCCTCTGGAACGTCTCCCCCAGTGCTGCAGGGACGTTCTGCCTGAAGATGGCAGCCTTTGCCTGTTAGGTGTTGCTGGGCCAGGACTGGAAGCCAATCCTCTCCCCATACTCCCAGATGAATTCCCAGTCTAGCTGTCCCCCAAGCAGAAACGGGTCATTCACAAGTCACAGCCATGCTGCAAGAGCAGAGCTGCAAAAAGAAAGTGATCTGTCTCCTGACAGCAAATAGCTCAGTGCTATCGATATTTACAGGTAGAAAAACCCAATGAGAAAAACTAAGGCCCCAAAGGAATTCAGCATGATACTAGGAACCCGATTTCATAGTTTTCTAGCATAGAAGCCTGTTTTAAGCTGCTGCCCTTCTGCAGCCCCACCACTACAAAACACAGCAGCATGATGCTCAGCTGCTGCTTCTAGTGCCCACTGCAACATGTCATTTAATTTAGTCTCTAATCAGTCGAATAAAATTTTTTCAGAGAGCATTATGGATTTCCTAAATAGGCTTATATGCTGGATGTTCTTAACTTGCTACTCTGATGGCAAATTCTTCCATTGGTTCATTATCTTACCCTGAAGATAGACATACTTTTTCCAACTCTTGTGCTAGCTCTAGCTTCCAGTGAAAGCTGAATCCTGATCTTCCAGACAGATTTCACAGTATATTTTTCTGCTGCCTCATGGAGTCATCTATTATAAGAAGCCATCTTCCCTGTATTTGTGCTCGCTCATTGTGATGAAGTCTCTTCTTTATTTCCTCTTTCATAGCCTAAATGGATCAAGCTCCTTACATCTTTCACTAGAAAGATGTTTCCCAGACTCTGAATCATTTATACGTCTCTTTTATGAACCCTTCCAATTTTTCAGCATCCTCTTTGATCTGCAGTCACCAGACCCTGAATCACTATCCCAGTGAAGATCTGGTTAATGGGGGTGGATGGAGTGGTAAGCTTATTACACTAGATCTGTGAAAGGAAAGATTTGATTTTAAAGTGCACCAGTTTGGCTGAGAGGAAAGAAGGATAACAGAGGCATTGAACTGGGGAGACATTTCCTGAACGGATTAAACTTCTGTCTGGCAATGAGAACATCCACAGTCACATTAGAGCGGATTAGAGAGGAAGATAAATTCTGCTGCTTCAGAGCATAAACCAATAGCTGGTGGGGACTACAAATAAATGTCTCCTTTGGGTAGATCCTTCTGTAATTGTTCACTGCAGAGAGAGCTTGCATATCCCACTGAAGCAGCTGGTTACCAGCAGACCTGGACCACTGGGATAAATGGGCATAGAGGAAATCACCAATCTTGCTGTTATGTGGAGCCACAAACAGATTGCAGAGACAAGAATTTAATCTTTAAGTGCAAATCCTTTCTGTTATCTCTCTCTGCTTCCAAGCCCACGTAGGTAAGAAAGCTAAGAAATTAAACTGAGCACCATGTGTTCCAGCCTGCAACCTCCCAACCTCCTTCCTACCGCAAGCTCCGTTTGGGGTGGAAGAGAGTACGTGTGCAGGAAGGCCACTGTCCTTTTGCCCTGCTTTGCAAATAGTTCCCAATTCTACTGTGCTCTGAACCTTCCAGGTGCAAAATAAAACTGATAGGTCTGGAATTTGGAAGCAAATGAGCCAGGCTGCTTGCTCTAGGCTTCCAATTTAATAAACATGCATCTCTATCTAATGGACAGTCTGTCACTTCCCTTTAATAGAAATCACCTGCTCCTCTAATAATCATTAAACAAATTGACAGCACAATAGCCAAGGCCTCTCATCTTAATGCCACCTGCAGCAAGAGTAAAATAATCCACTAATATCTTTTCTGAAAGGCCATTATTCTGCCTGATTCAAATGCACACACCCCCCCGCCATGTGACAGAATCAAACATGTCCACGAAGACAACAAATTGCCTAAGAATTCTCTTTATTTATATAATGCATGTGTTATTAGTAAGATCATTTCTCACTCTGTCATGATGAGGATAGTAACCTCTCGTGCCTCATGGGGCTTCTGATATCTGCTGCCTAATCTGGGAGTTAGGATAGAGGATGCGAGTGAGAAGTCTGAAATGGGTTGTACAGGGATAAACCAGGCCATTGCTGTTTGTCTGGTTCCTTATCTCCACAGTACAAGAGCATATCAGTCATTTGCAGAGGTCTCTTCACAGCATGCCTGTGTGGGAGGGAAACTGTGCATCTCCACTTTCCAAAGAGGGAGGGAAAACAGTATGTGTAGTAGTATGTGATTTTTCTGCTCCTCTCCAAAGTCAAGCAGGAAGTCTTCGGGTGAGCACAATTGAAAATGTATCTCCCAAGCTTCCCAGTCTCTCTGCTATCCTTCTATTACCAGCAGTGACAAACCACTCTCCAGTCAAACTCGCCTTGCAGAAATCCCAACTAGGCTGATGGCATCTCAGCATATCTATTTTTACCAAAGACTTGTTCTGTTTTAGTGGGTTCCTACTTCTAGGATCAGTATGAGGCCTGATCCTTGCTCACTCCACTACTGTGGCGTTCAGTGCAAGGCACCAATACGTATTAAGAGGTACGGTTACATTCCACACATCCACCGAAGATCATTTCAACAGTGGTGTGAGCAGGGGTGACTAGAAACCTGCTGCTCTGGATCCTAAACCCCCCAAATAAAGAATGCTCCCAAGAGGTACCACCTACACGCACAGATTCAGGAAGGGTCAGAACATACTGAAGTCACGTGTTATGTCACAGCCACCCCTACTGCCATATGCAAACACGCTCCTGTAGCACAGGCTAAGGCCACAAAAGGCCTGATGTAACACATCAGTGTCACATACTAATAATGACCCACAGAGAGGTTCACATCTCAAAAGCAAGCACCAGTACACACTTTGCAGTTTCACAGTTGCACACAAACTTTCCAGTTTAACCAATAAACTGTAAAGAGGCAAGTCCTTCTTCAGATATAGTCCAATTGTCCATTCTGGCAGAAGCTGGGGGAAGGGGTAGCAGCAAGAGGGAATGAGAAGGGCAAGCACTACACAGTCATCAACTCCTTTGTGTTTAAAAATCATCGCCTGCAGATTAAGATGGGTCTGTGTTTAAGTAGCTCCAATTTAGAGTAAATTACTCCCATTGAAACCTGTCAGCAATCAGATTTAACAGAATGAGCAGCAGCATCCCCAAGATGGGGTGGAGCAGGAGAGGGCAGAAGGGCAGTCACAGTAAGAAGCAGATCTCAATCCACATGTACATGACAGTCTGAAAAACAATGCCACAGAATATGATATCACAGCCTCGATTATTTCCCCCACGTTCCTCTTTGACCCCACCTGGTCAAAAAGCAGCTTAAGTAACAATACTCTACAACCCTCACGAATGCCAAATCCATCCATAACTGTGGACTTTTAGGCAGCCTAGCAGCTGCTGTGCTGCCGTCTGTACCCTTCTATCGCTTGTGCAGAGGAACCAGGAAAAGCACAGTTGCTTCTAGAGACAGTGGCTGTCATACACAGTCACACAGGATCACTCGAGCAGAATCACACCCGCTGATTGCAGAGGACACCTCCAACAGACATTAACGTATCACTGAAGTTTTGGTTTGGGTCTTTTTTTTCGGTCATGACTCAAATCCCTCTTTTGTCAGGCTTGGGAACCAAGATCCTTGTTCTAGATCCGGAGCAAGCACAAAGAGGTGTAAGACAGCTTGTTCTGAGTGACAGCCATGGAGACAAATGGCCCCAGCAGCTGAGACTGCAGCTATCTAACTTCATACATAGATTTGTTTCATCTACAGAGCTAGAGCAGGCATTGGGCATTCAGCTTACTGCTTAGGTCAGGCCTTCTTTTAAACATCTTTGCTCCTGAAATACCGGTGCAGTATTCAAGAGGGTCTAATACAGAAGATGCTCACAATAACACATTAGCAGGACCTAGCCTCCTGGCCCACAAGGTGAACTGTAAAGCTCTGGGGAGTTCCACCATTTGCTCAGAGTAATGGTCCTTCCTGAGACATGGGCTGACTTATCATCAAAGTAGTTCACACTGGATATAGGTTGGTCTAGCCATAGTACATTAGACAGACAAAGATTAACATGACTAAATGATACATGTGTTCTAATTAGAGAATGTAATCACCTCAGGCTTGATCATTATTGCTCCCTTTATGTTTATCACTTCAACTGCATTAAGGTCCCTGGCAGTTCTTTCATCTAACTTTTATATTCAAGGGCATCAGGTTTTTAATGATTAAACACCTTAAACACTATTTTTCAGGAATCTTTGAAGAATAATTATCTTACTGGTATAAACTGCGTATTGCTGAAGGTTGTTTTAAACCCCTCTCATCTCTGGCTGCTACACTCATGACAACAGATCTCTTTGGAAATCAGGCTGTGGGAAAGTAGCTCAGAAAATAAAGGAAAAAATGTTTTGTCATTCTTGCTCTATTTTTTCATCCACTTTGTTCTGTTGGAGGCTTTACACCTCCGCTATAGGATCAGCATTATCAGAGCTAAGGGGATTTTCATTTAAGACAGCCCTCTGGGGCAGTATTGCCCTGACTTGGGGCTGCCTGACAAGTGGATTTACATTATGTTTCTTCTCACACATTTCTGCACACATCCAAGTTTTCCCCTCCATGCAGACCAACCACCAATAAGGAAAAAAAAAAATAAATAAAACCCAACCACATCATTTGCCTTCCACAAGTCCTTCTGCAGTATTAGTGATATGCAGGGAGACATCCAGGAAGAGCTGGCACAACTTTCGGCACATTCATTGATATATGCATTTATTATGTGGTTAGCTTCATATGATTCTGCAGAATGCATAAATCTGGCCCAGAATATAAAAATAGCCCACTATCAATCTTTCTGTAGTGGGAAATGCAGATTTCTTGGTGCAAGCAGAGGGAGCACTGGCAAAACTTTGTAGCTGCTTCCATAAAGCTGTCAGCAGTGAAAACAGGCTGGTTTTTTGAAGCATAAGCTGAGACTCTCTGTTGTCCCAATACCAGGACATGGGTGTCAGGATTAGTCCAGCTGAGTAGCTGTGTATTTACTTGCATATCTACTACATTCCTCTCATTTCCTCCCTCCTTTGTTGCAGCTTTTAAAGTACGATTTAGCGCAAGCCATACCAGAAACAAAAGTCAGAATAAGGGCATGCTGTCAACAGCATATTTGTGGCTGGATGAATCAGTACCTTCAGGGCAGCAGAAAGGAGAAATATTTCCTGTCGAAAGAGCTGACCCGAGATAGGTACTTTAATGCAAAATCCCAGCGAGAAGCATGCTTTTGCCTAGGTTTAAGCAGTCAAGATAAACGGCAGGGTGAGTGGTACAGAGGAATATAGTATTTTGACTGCTTCATTTCTACTACTATTTATTTCAACCTGGTCAAAGACAGCTGGTACTTTACTGAAAGAACATTACTTTTAGAGGGAATAGACAGTCTGCCAAATCAACAGTGGCTTGAATTGCCTTTTCTTAATAGGCCAATGGTTCTAACACCGACAGTAGAAATAAGCATGCCTTACTTACTAGATGACTGTGGTAGTCGCAGCCCAGCTTCTCTTTAGCTCTTCTGTTGTTACATAGACAGTCATCACAACAATGAAGTGCCCCATTTCTTATCAACAGAATCCATTTTATTCAAACTAAAACTGGTGAGCTGCAGCTACCACAAAAAGTCATCAGTTACCATATCTCACAGTGGTAACTTAAACCAGAAAAGATTAGCCTCTGATCAGCAATCAGTCAATCTGATATGGTTTTCCACACCCACATCCCCCACCCCCGAGTTCTCCTTCAAAGGGGTTAAATTCACAGCTTCTGGTTCTGAAACAAAAGCAAGGAAAAGTAGATATTTTCCTTGATTTGTTTTTTTCATTTTCTGTTCATCACTTATTTTCAGAGCTTCGGGAATTGCCACCTATTATGCACCAAAGGCCTTGTTAAGATTATGTAATTAATTTCACTAATTAAATAAATTCTAAATGTGTTTTTAAA
>JANIJG010016310.1:0-12324 GCA_024611175.1 Megaceryle torquata
CCCCCCTTTAGAGAAGGTTTTACCTTTATAACAATTCATAACTTAAGGGCTGAATAGCTAGTCATAAATTGCTCTGTGGGGGGTGATAAAAATTACTTTGACATCTGGCTTAATCCCGTGGAGACAATGTAGATACCAGGTTTAGGCTTTAATGCATTAACTGTTCTGTAAATGGTATGTTAACTGGAGGTTGTTCTTTTTTACAGCATGTCAATCCTAAGAAACAAACTATAGGTAACTCTTGCAAAGCCTGTGGCTATCGAGGCATGCTTGACACAAACCATAAACTCTGCACGTTCATTCTCAAAAACCCACCTGGTAAGTGTGTTCCCTCAGTTGTTGGGGAGTAAAGGGAACTTCTTCATTGTGAGTGCTGCTGATGAGGTAGAAGAACAAATAGCTTGCGTCTGACTGAAGTGCAAGAAGGCTCCAGCATAATCCCAGAGTATGGCTGTGGGTCACGATGAAGTGGCCATGTTCATAGTTTCAGTATCAGCAGTCCTTCCCTTGTGATCCTGTGTCCTTCCCAAGTAGAAGTGTTTGTGAAGAGTTGGATTTGCCTATGCAGGACAAAGCTGATGAGGAGAGCTAGTCATCAGGAGCTTGTGGCAGTTTTGCCTTGAAGTCAGTGTGACGTAGGAGGGTAGGATGCAAAAACTATACAGGAATGGTTAACTGTAATGTAGTTATGTGCAAGCAACACTCTGTAGTAAGCATCTAGTTGCCTGCTGCAATTTAAGCTTGCTAGAATAGAAAAGTCTAACCTATTCCAGGGGTCTCTGCTTTGTGAGGTCACCTGTTATATAGACTTGGACAATGTTAGGTCTTCATGAGAAATAAGAGTTCTGTAGGAACCAGGGGTTTCCCCAGCAGATACATTCAGGGCAGATACCTATCTGGGGATGGGTACTAAAAGTTAATTGCTGCCAATAGAAGCATCCAGTCTCTCTTGAGGATGTGGCAGGGGCGCAGTTGTGCAGGGGCATTAGTCTTCTCTAGTTCATAGAATACAACATTAAAATTCACTTGCAGAAAGTGGTGACACTGGTACAGGAAAGAAAGAAAAGGAGAAGAAGAACAGAAAAGGCAAGGACAAAGAGAATGGTTCTGTGTCCAGCAGTGAGACACTTCCACCCCCACCACCAGAGGAGATTACTCCTCCACAGGTTGTGGTAAGTAGAAGGGAGAATGGGGAGATAAGGGTGTGCGGTGTCTTGCTCTGATTTAAAACTTCCAAATCACTGGTAAATACTTGCACCGGAAGTTAGTCCGGTATTCAGAGCTTCACTACTGGAAGAGAAGTATCTTTATGTCTCCTATAGCAGCTTCATCAGCTCTTCAGAATGGCATTTATGCTCCTTCATAACTGAAAGCTGCATACCCTTTACAATCCAGGTCCCTGAAAAAAGAGTATCTCATGAGTGCGCTAGATAGTGGTAAAGCTGCACATGTGCCTTGTCGTAATCTAACTGCCAAATCGTACTGTAACCATTTCTGTAGGGAAGAGTCAAAAGTACTCGTTGACTAATTGTGTTAAGTCTGTATCTAGAAACAACAACTTGCCTATTGGTAACCTTGTTAGTAACATCGTATGAACCTGTTGGTTTGGTCTTGTTTTTCAGGAGGAGGAGGATGATGATGACTGGGGTGAAGACACAACAGAAGAAGCCCAGAGGCGTAGAATGGATGAAATCAGTGACCATGCAAAGAACCTCACACTTAGTGAAGACCTAGAAAGAACAGTGGAGGAGAGAGTTAACATACTATTTGATTTTGTGAAGGTGCGTATTCCCTGGTTATTACCTCAGTAGCCACACTGCTGTAGTTGTATAAAATGTTGGTAGGGAGACTTTGGAGCAAGCCTTAAGCTTCTACAAAAGTAGCAGTTCCACCAGTGGTGGGGTAGGAATTGCTGCAGTAGAGCACTGATGCACACCTCAGTAGCTTTGAAACCTTTCTATCTGTTTCTGTCTTTGTAGAAAAAGAAGGAAGAAGGTGTCATTGATACTTCTGACAAGGACATTGTAGCAGAAGCAGAGAGACTGGATGTAAAGGCTATGGGCCCACTAGTTCTCACTGAAGTCCTTTTTGATGAAAAGATCCGTGAACAGATACGGAAATACAGACGTCACTTCCTTCGTGTAAGCAGTCTGCTCATCTACGCCCAGTATGACAACTGTTGGGTTGGCTTTCATTGTGGCAGCTACTTGGTCTGGTTCTGGGTTGCTTGGTACTGTGGGGGAGGAAGGCTTTCTGTAGTCTTTGGTTTTTAAACCACCCCTTAGCTAGGAAGAACTGCTGGGAGGAGGGATAGTATAAGCTATTGTAAATTTTCCTGTCTCACTGAGAGCAGAACCAGCAGCTCTTTCTGGAGAGGGGAAAAAACTAAATTGCTTTTGCTTTTATTGCAATTCCAGTTCTGCCACAACAACAAGAAAGCTCAGAGATACCTTCTCCATGGCTTTGAGTGTGTGGTAGCTATGCATCAGTCTCAGCTTATTTCTAAAATACCACATATTTTGAAGGAAATGTATGATGCAGATCTTCTGGAAGAAGAAGTCATCCTTGGCTGGGCAGAAAAGGTAAGGGGCAGTATTTCATGGACTACACCAGCTAAATACCTAAATGTAGTGTACTGCATTTGTATTCTCTGTTTTGGTGTAGCTGCTTCTGCAGCTGTGTTTAACCTGAGAAGTTACTGTATGGGAGAAACCTCCGTTTCAAAAATGGGCTGTTAAGGGAGGTGAGGTTAAGAGCTGTAAGTTAGGCTCTTGCTGTATGTTCTTTTCTGTCTGATGTAAACTACTTTGGTGTTAAGCAGTCTGTACTTCTTTCCTCCAGGCCTCAAAGAAATATGTTTCAAAGGAGCTTGCCAAAGAAATCCGTGTTAAAGCAGAACCATTTATTAAATGGCTGAAGGAAGCTGAAGAAGAATCTTCCGGTAATGAAGAAGAGGATGAAGATGAAAACATAGAGGTAGGAAAGGTTCATGTGCTGCAAACAGCTCCAAAGTTCCTGCATGCTTAAGTCTTCCACCTTATCTTGGTGCATGATGAAATAGCTTACATCATGTATTAGTGTGCATGTTGGGAACTGGAGGAACAATTTATTTCTAATGCTTAGTTGGCTTTTTTGCTTCATGCAAACACTTGTCTACCTAAGGTTACTTCTCTAACAGCACAAGTGCATCTTAATAGCCAGAGAGCATCATTTGTGGATCAGTACAGTCTCTTGCACACTAGTAGCTTGCGTAGTGGAAAACTGACAGGAGGTATTTTGCATAAAGCCTCCTGGTTTAGAAAAAGTGGATGCATTTTTGTTAGAAAAGCTGATTAAACATGAAATAACTGTTTTGCTGACAATTTAGGCCTAGGTAAAACTCATGTCAACTACACTCCAGCTGATTGGCAGGGAATTTTTTTTTTTTTTGCACAGGGGCTTTACTTGGTTGTTGTGGGGTTTTTTGGGTTGTGTGTTTGGTTGATTGGTTTTTTGTCCTCCCAGCAGTACCTTCTCTTCCCCTGCACATGACATCCTATGTGTTAGGGTGTAGTTGTAGTTCTGGCATGCCTGAGCTTGGGTTTCCTACACAAGGTTAGTTCCTGTACTGGGAGGTGGTGTGCCACGCATTTCAGAACATGGAGCAGTGTGTTACGCAGCTGCTGCCAATAGACAGGAGGAGGCTGGGGGCTGTTGAGCAGGCAGGTGTTGCAACTCCTGATGTTAAAATTCTGCTAGTCTGTTTAATAGCAGTAGATAATGTAGTAAAAATGTCTTGTCTCCACAGGTGGTGTACTCTACAACTGCCAGTGTACCTAAAGTTGAAACTGTGAAGCCTGCAAACAACAAAGATGATGATATTGATATTGATGCCATTTAAAGTGATGCAACATAGTTTCCAGCATAATAATGCAATCTTCTCTACATTTTCTGCCAGAAGTGTGACTTGTATGTGCACAGGCTGAAATGGCTTAACATCCTGCTACTCTTTGTACTCTAAAATGTAACTTTTTACTGTGACTGGTCTTGTGTAACTAAGCCTAATACCAAGGAGTCAGCACGTTGGTGAACTGATCTAGTTTGCAACTGGCATGTTCCTACTTTGTTTTTCTAACTTGTGTTGGACACATACTTGGAGCACATTTATACAGTTGTGGAAATAAAGGATTTGGTTTTGGTCAATCTTCATTTGTGACTTTGAACTGGCTTATTTCTTTTGCAAGTAAGTATTTGCATAATTTGACAAAACATGCAAAGTTTGAGACAAAATGCGAAAGCTCTTCAATGAGACAAAATAATAGTCTTGGCTCAGAGGCTGTTGCAACAGTGGAGATGAAACCTGGGCCAAATGCAGATGTTAGGTAACTTGCAGTGTACAGGTGCCAGCTTCTTAAAATGGAAGGCTAGTGTCTGGATTCGGATATTGAAGGTTTGGGGAGGGGAGGGAGGAGGTTGGTGGTTTTTAACAAAAATTGCTGCTGGAATTCACTCTTAAGTTGTGTTTGGGTTTGTTTTGGTTTGGCTTTTTTTCTCCCCTGAAGTTTTCACTGGCTCCATTAACCCAGGTTTCAGTGCTGTGAGTTGAGGGAACCAGTACTACACTTAGTTGGTCTGTGCTCCTCCTGACTGTGGCCGCACTTCGACTGTGTCCCAGTAGAGGAAATGGGCATCCTGCTCCAGTCTGGTTTGTGGGGGGGAGGGAAGAGGGCATGACCTGTTGCCCTTGACCACAAGACCCCTTGACCTGTGTAGCTTTTCAAGTGAGTTTCGTGTAGATCCAAAGTGCTGATGCTGAGGTAACCAATTCCTTTAGAAATGGTACCACAAGCCTAATGACACTGGGGAAATGTGATGTGAGCAGTGTTAGAAGGAGGGGATGAAGCCACAAAACATTGCAAGGTGGTGTGTGGGGGTTTTTTGGGTTTTTTCGGGTTTTTTAACTTGTTTAGTGTCTACTGCAGTACTATAAAAATGACTTTAATAAGTCTTATTCCTGGCTTTTTATCTAAAAATCTTTTAACCTTGTATTTCAAAAGTAATTGCTAAATTTTTATGCTTGTTGGGGACCTGAAAAATGAATTACTAATCCCTGTGTGACCTTTCCACATGATAGCTCTTCATCCTGGTGCAGGCACATACCTCCCTTGCCTAACAGTTGCGAAAATGCACAAACAGGCATTTGCCTGGGGGGCTGGAAGGCTGAGATCCTCAGAAAATCCCAGGGGACTACAGCAGAGCTCTTAGAACTGATTATTCTTGGTTGGTACTGTGTAGAAAACCTGTGTTGCTCTCAGTTCATGTGGACAGTGATTAAGACTAGAACCTCTGCAATTAAAGCAGAAGTTCTGCTAGGAAGCTTGAGAGGGGAGGGTTGAAAACATTGGTTGGTGGACAGGTTTTGGCCCTGACCTCGCTGCTCACCTGTTTCCACAGGTTGTGCATTAGCACTACTTAGAAAACTAAATCATTCACCCGTATGTGCCAGTCACCGGGTTGACGCGAGTTTAAGACCGTTGAAGTGGGAAGTGCTCGTACAGGGGGCATGCTCTTCTGGGTGGGGGTTTGAGTTAGCTTTGCTATTCTGAAGAGAATTCCTGCTTATGAAGGGAGTAAGAAGCAGTGCTCTTTCCCAGGAGTATGTGTCAGATGTAGTGGTGGAAAGTGGTGTGGCCCCTGAATGACCTGCACGGGTTTCTGCAGTGTAGGCAGGACCCTCCTTATCTCTGAGCCTGGCTCTTAGCTAGTGCAGGTCAGTGTGGTTCACTAGAATAATCAGTTGCTTTATGCTGATGGTCTACTGCCATGACTTTGCAGGCCTGGGTTAATATCTCTGGGATGTGCCCAGAAGTTCTCTGCCTGCAGCATGTCCTGCATGGTGTTGGCTGCTACCAGCTATGACAGGGTGAAGTTTCAATGAGGGTGTAGTCAGCCCTATCTTAGAGCAGACTTGATTGTGTTTGCAGGCTGCCACCAGAGAGATAGTATCTTTTTTCCCCACCCAAAGACCTAGTGCTGAGCAAGACAGACCTGTGCCTTTTAGTAGGGAAAGTTTTCTGTAGGATCAATGGCGATGTCATAACAAAGCTGTGTGCTGGTAGAGCTAGGGTAAATATGGGGGGGGAGGAATATTCTTGTCTGTAGTACCCCCCTAGGTGCACCGTTTTCAGTGTACTGTAAAGTGGTATCCTAATATTCAAAGAAGGGGAAGGCTTCTAGAAGCATTAAGGCCAATGATAACTATGAAATTCCTGCCCCTGAGTTACACCTCTCACCCTATTTTCATATGTGCGTTGCTGCTTCCATGTCAGATCATTTACTGAGGATTAAACCAGCTAATAAAAATGAGTTTTCATTTTGTGAGCATTTCTTTAGGGAAGGAAGAAGTCTGACTTAAATGTTTCCTGAGTCTTTGAATTTATTGCTGCTCCTATCTGATTAAAACTAACAAGTACATCTTCAAAAGGCAACTTAGTCTTTAGATGTAATCTGCTCCAAGCTTCAACGAGCCTCCTGGCACCTGGAAAGGAAACTCTTAAGTGTTGGGTGATTTCCCGCACTTCGTACTGTACAGTCTCTCTGTTTAAAAACCTCAGTGTGAATGCTGTGATTTGGCAGGGGGAAGGTCTAGCAGCAGGTCCGTTAGCCTTGGCTTTACAAACCTTCATCTCCCTCCAGGAGCCTGCGATCTGGAGCTTTACTGCAGCCTGGCAGCCTTCATTAGTGGCTTCTCTTTGGGGAGCTTCTCAGCTGACAGCTTTGCTTGGGGCAGCATTGTGAGCAGATGAAAGGAGCTCAGTGGCTTTAACTGAGGTTTGAAATCCTTATTCTTGTGCATATAAGAATTTAAATTGCCTGGTTTTACTGATAAGAGCCTGAGAAATGGTTGTTAGAGGCCAGGGCCTTACTCAGCTGGTTATAGTAGACACATATTAGACAAAAGGATGCTTTTATCGTGAGAGTGTACAGCTCAGGCTTGTAGGGAGACCGTGGCTAAAGATAAAGTGATGTGAAAAGCTATGAAGATGGACTGGAACATCTCTCTTATGAGGAAAGGCCAAGAGACCTGGAGCTGTTTAGCCTGGAGAACACTGAGAGGGGATCTTAGCACTGTTTACAAATATCTGAAGGGTCGGTGTCAAGTAGAAGGGGACAGTCTCTTTTCTGTGGTACCTTGTGATAGGATGAGTGGCAATGCTCATAAACTGGAAGACAGGAAGTTCCACCTGAACATGAGGAAAAACTCCTTTGCTGTGGAACGGGCTGCCCAGAAAGGTTGTGGAGTCTCCTCTAGAAACTTTCAAAACCCACCTGGATCTGTTCCTGTGTGGCCTGCTCTAGGTGATCCTGCTCTGGCAGGGGGTTGGACTCGGTGTCCGGAGGTCCCTTCCAACCCTTACCATTCTGTGCTTCTATGAAGGGATTGCAGTAGGCACAGTAATGTGCCAAGTGCTCTTTATTTCCCTTTGCTGTGCTGTAGCAGTTGCCCCAGACAGTGTAACCACAATTCAACACTCACAAAGAGGTCAGGTTTTTAAATGGTGCAGTTCCCTCCGCGGGGGCTGCTTGCATGAGGCATTGCCACGAGGCTATCATTCCTCCCCGCCATGATCTTCCTTGTCCTTTGGGTTGAAATGCTTGCTGAAAGATCCCAATCTCCACCCAAGTCAAACAGCCTGGGTGATTTGTTGCTGACCAGATATACCACAGACTTAAGAGTTGATTTATAGCTCTAATGCTTAGTATGTGGGTGTATTCTAGTTGTGCAAGTTCTTGATCTTTGAAAAGAAGAAGTGTCACTGAGAAGTAGTTAACATAGTGATCTGTAACAAATCTGTCCTTTCATTTGAGGGTTGCTACAGGGTAGTACTAAAGATCACAGCAGTTCTGGGGTCCCAGTGAAACCAGTGAACAGAAATGGCAAGGAGAGATGGAACAAAAGTAGCTGAACTGCCAATTAGTCTTCCAAACTGTGGCAGCTATTTTCTTCTCAAACTAATTACTCTGAAAGAGCCTCGGAGGGCTGCTGCTGAGGATTGACTCCCTGGCATTCAGTAGCACCACTGAACCATAAAGATATGGAACAGAAAACCCAGAAGTAGAGACAATAAAAAGCAGCTTGAAAACAATGCTGTTTAAAGCCTTATCTGTGAAATACTGTTTGCATGCCTAAATTTCTGCTTGAGTCTTATAAAGCTGTTGGAGCCATTGGGATTATTTACCTGCTTACCAGGCTGCTGGCATTATGGTTTTGATTTTGAAGACAATCATCTTGTTGCCATGGATGTGTCAGAGTCTGTCTCTGGACCTGTAATTGGTGAGAAGCTGTTCTGGGGCTGCTAACCAGCTTTCCCAGGATGTCACTTCATTACCTAGTGTGGACCAGCACCAGGGTATCTCTGCAGCTTTCTTAGAGCTGTTCTGGTTGACGTCCACCAACAACACAGCCCCAGCACTTAGGTGCTGCTTTTAAAATCAGCAAAATTCTGCAACTCCTTAATGTTTTTTAGAGGAAGAAGAAAAAAAAAATTCTTCAGTATCTTGGGTTAGAAAGGCAAGAAAGTCATTTCATTGTCAGTAAAACTGAGGGAATGGTTCCTCCTGTTGCGATGAGTGTCAGGGAAATCCAGTAAATGTTAAACCATCTTTTCCAGATAACAGTTTTTCTACTTCCAAACCCATCAAACTTGGTGCTTACTAAAGGTTTAAGGCTCTTTAGTAATTTAACCTTGGTAGAAAGCTTCATCCTGGGTATCTCTGAAGGGGTTGCCATTAGCTCTCAGTGATGGCCACACTTATATGTTATGATGGGGCCGGTCCAGGCTGAAGCCAGGTCAGTAAAGCAAGGATGGGATCAGCAAGGCCCATAGCTGGACACAGGCATGTCCATGTGGGTGCACAAGCTTTACAAGAGCCCCAGCCTGAGTGTCAGGCTGCAGAGGCCCCAGACCAGCCTTCTCCCAGCCCTTTATCACATTGCTCAGCTCCAAGGTTATTCAGCTGCACAGTATCAGAGATGACCTTGAATGCAGGCAGCCACACACCTGCAAGGAGGGGGAAGAGGTTGTCGTGCCTTTTCCTGCTCTCAGGACCCTGACATTTTCAGAGGCTGGAGCTAGAGAGTGCTTTTTTTCCCACTGCTAATCTTATCCCATTATTGTGGTGTTAGATGCATTTTCTGCACAGTATTTTCTTTCTCAAGTGGGGAAGAGATGATGCAAAGGAGAGCTCTTGTCTGAGCCTAGGGTCATAGGCACTGCATCCATACGTTGTAAATAAGGGAAGCATCAGCACCAGTAACCCCTCAACAGGAGGTCTGTGTGGGTGTTGTATTATTCTGTCTGAGTTTTAGCTTGATACTCATTTTTATATCTACCTGGTATTAATAAACCCCAGATAACAGCACTGACGTCAGTGGAGTTTGGCTTTGTATCTGTGTGAATAAGGTAGACATCTGGCATCTTTCAAAGAAACATGAGGAAAGTATACTTCCTCAGGAGAAGCCCATCCCTGTGTTGTCAGGGAATTGTTAATTAAATTAATAATCACTCAAAGAATTAATAATCACTCTTATGGCAAAGTTACAAGTATACAAATTGTGAACAGAGTAATTCACATAGGAAAAGACTAAATAAAGAAGGGTCTAAATAAAGAGACTCAGTCTCTGAGGCTGGAAAACCTGGATTTAAAGGCTTCCACCTCCTGCCTCCATCATTCCTTCATCCTGTGTTCATGTTCTGTATTGCAAGCCAGGGGATACGGTGGTCCAAGCTGGGCATGCTGTGGGGCTCAGGGTGGTCATGGTCAGCGAGCAAGCACATGCAGAGGTGAAATGGGAAGCAGGAGCAAAGCTGCAATGACAGGATACTGCTCTGTGTGAGGAAACTCACGGGATTTAAAGTATTCACTTTATTATTTATCATCTGGTGTTTACTCTGGGAATTGCATTCTCCAACTTTCTCTGTGAGCAGGATGGATAGATTTTTGTTTCTATTTATTCTGCTGAAAGACTCCTGTTTAAGATTGAGAATGCAGAAGGGACAGTTTTACAGTCATTGACTATCTGTGGACTTTTAACAAAATCCAAAGAAACAGTTTAAATGAGATGAACAATGTCAGCCAGGTCCTGTGTGGGGAATGATGTGGTAACCACATCCACTCAGGCTGCTGCCAGGAGCACACCACCTCCAGAAGAGCAAAGACACCCTTAGGTGGAGTAGAACAGAAAAAGGGAAGGTAAATCTTTCTGTAAGGAAAGCAGTCTGGATCCTACCTAATACAGGCCACCAAAGAACATCACCTTCAACTTGCAGCCAAATCAAGGAGCCAAAGCTTTTAGCAAATAGCATGAATTCCTGAAGTCAAGAGTCCAGGGATGAAAAAAACACTATAAATAGTAGTAACATGTAGGCAGAACTAATAGCTGTGTGCTCCTCAGGCTGATGAAAAATTGAGAGGATGGGACGTGTTGAGTCCACCTAGACAGCTCCTGGTCAATCCTGATGCCAGAAGACAGGAGCAACACATTTGACTTCGGCAAAACAAATGCCATAAGAAGCAGGAGGTGCTCATGAAGCTCCCGGAGCTGTGCAGCCAGCCTCCCCTCGCTAACCAGTCTTGGTGAACCTCCTCACTTGCATGGCCCTGGAGGTGCTTTCAGTTTTACATGGCTAGGTTGGGGTGTCCAGGTGAAGCATCTGCTCAGGGTAGGTCACCTGGGAAGAGCAGGACTGTGTGGGCTGGGAGGGAGGCACGAAGAAAGCAAACTGGGATGAGCACCACTGGCATGGCTGGCTGCATCCTGGTCCAGGTGAGTGAGCAGGAAGCCAGAGGGTGAAGGTGGCAGTGGTAAGTGGGTGGTGAAGAAGTGAGAGGTGGCTGGTGAGGGCTTCCTGTTTGGTAACACCAACAGGTTTCTCCCAGGCAAGGGGGTGGTTTTATCTGTCATCAAGGGGAAACCGAGTTTTTCCCGGTGGGAGAAGTGGGAGAGCAGGTACCTGTCTGTCATGAGAGCCTTTGTGGGGGCTTTGGTGATGTGCATCAAGGAGCTGTGGTGCTTCACAAGCACAAGGCACTAAATGCTGCAGTTTCGTGGTTTTTACATAGCCTTTTATCATAGTCACCACCTTTGTTCCTGTTTTTTTCTCAGTGCTGGGGGGGTGGAACTGGAAGACGGAAAGAAGCAGTGGTATCACTAATACCTGAAAACCTGTTCTGCAGGAAAACCTGCAGATGCATGCAGGATGGGGTAGGAGCAGGAGCGGCCACGCTCATGACCCAACCTGCCCTGCACATAGCAGGCTGGGAGGCTGATGGGGGATGGCAGGCACCTTCCTCTGTCTGCCCCATTCCCATGAACCCATTGTTAGCCCTGGAGCCAAGAGGCTGGCCAATGTTTAGGGCCTGACTTGGTAACCTGAGAGGAACTACTGAAATGCATGTCTCCTCTTGGACTACTCTGCCTGCTCCATGGGACTTGCTCTGCTTTGGCAGTAAATGGTCTCTGCCTTGGTTGGGAGCTGACTGGGGGGGGATTTTGGCATCTGTAATCACCTGTAGCTATCAGGGGGTTTGACATCATGCCCTGGAGAGGTACCCAGGTATCAGATAATCCAGCAGCACTGGGAATTTTCCATAACCCGCTTTCCCTCCTTAATTTTTGTTTCTTGGCAGTAGCAGAGACCCATTTCCCATCAATGTCCCCAGGCTGTAGCAAAGGCGAACCTGGCCAGGGATCTCAGCTGGGACTGACCCCATTCCCTCCAGTGCATGAGCACACGCACATAGCCGAGGCAGGCAGGCGGGGTAAGGGAACAGGGAGACATTTTGGGTGGCACCTCTGTCCCTGAGCACCCTGCCAACACCCCCGCCCTGGCTGTTGTCTGGAGAGTCACACGCCGCGGCGGCTGCAGTAGGCCGCAGGAACGGCTCAGGGAGCCACGGCGCGGTGTTCGGCCCTGCGGGGAGTGCCGGAGCGAGCCGGGGAAGCCGGGGTCGAGCACAGGCTACGGCAGGGACCCATTCACCCAGGCCTGCGGGGAGCGGCGGGAGAACGTGGGTTTCCCGGCCACGGTTCCGCGTAGCCCCGCGCCCGCGGACCGGACCTGTCCGCCGAGCCGCGCTGCTCTAGCGAGGCCGCCAGGGGGCGCCTGTGCGCCGGCGGCCCCGCCCCGGCCTGGAGAGCCCCGGCAGCGGGAACAAACCAAAAAGGAAAGAAAGGGAAAAACTGGGGGGGGGAATAACAGTACAAAAGGAAGAGAAGGAGAAGGAGAAGGAGAAGGAGAAGGAGAAGGAGAAGGAGAAGGAGAAGGAGAAGGAGAAGGAGAA
>JANIJG010016312.1:0-16125 GCA_024611175.1 Megaceryle torquata
ATTGCCAGTTAGTCAAACACAATCTTTAATTAACTAGACCTATCGGAAAGCTCTTGGGGTTTTTTGTTTTAAAGTGAAATATGATTTGCAGACTCTCAACACTAAAAAGGACCTAGCATCTTCCTGTATCCTAGCAGGACTGGCTATGTCAGTGGCATTGCTGATAGTGTGATTGTCCTACCTGTTAGCAAAGACTTGACAGTAGCGGTGACTCGCAGGCTTTCTAGATAACGGAGTGCTTTCATGTCCTTGCTGTTGAAATGCTGCTTCAGTTAAAAGTTCAATCTTTTCTGCTGCAGTTTCAGCTCTTTACTATGCATTTCCTTCACCCTAGATATGGAGAGCAGATCATTCCTCTTCCTTCCAGAACCATTTTGTATACCTCTACAGTCTAATGTTTATTCTCTGAATGTTGCCCATTTGAAGTACAGTATCTGAAATTACCAAGTGAAGTACTCCAGGGGTGGAAGTGCAGTACTAAGTAGTATAGAATTTGGTGTACAGCTTACTGCGGTGGCAGCCTTCTATTTCAATAGCACACTACTGAATTATGCTCAACTTCTGATCTGCTGCGACTTAAGAGATTCCTTCCTGGCCCATTATTTAATTTTCCTTTATGTCACCGTCTAGGCACTCCATGGTCCTTTATCCCTATTTATCCCTATCCTTATTTTTCCTTAGTAGCCCATTTTTTTTTTCTGTTCGCTTCAAGTGAGTTCTGAAGCTATTCTCCAGTATGTTTTGCCTTTCTCAGTTTGAAGCTCTTTGCAAAATAAGGATTAGGGCAAATGAAGAGATCTTTATGCTTGTTAGTGTGAAATACTGAAAAATACTGGATCTATCATGCATGCAGAACTTAATTTGCACAAGAGAATTCATATGTGATTTAATCATCAAGCAGTTTTATACTTGTTCCCATGAAGTTTTAGCTGTGCTGTTTATCATGCTCCTAATAGTGCTACAAGTATCAAAATTGTTAGCAAAACATTAACACCATCTGCCCTTCTTAGCTGTAATTCCTTTACCATTTTAAATAATTCTGATGTTCTTTACTGCTGAAAAACACTTCTGAGTTGTGATTTATATCCGTGTTTCACTTAGATGTTTATGGATAAGAGGTTTTTTAATGCCTCAGACTTAATGAATAGTAATTAAGCTGGAGTGTCCTTGCTCCTTCATCCCTTTGTATCATTTAGGAACTGTACTTTCATAGTTAGCTATTCACTTGATACTTGCAGGCTCTGCAAGGTGTCCACTAGGCACTCAGTTTTCACTAGTACACTCTTTTTATCGGACCTAATCATTTTGAAGATATTTTACTTGGAATGCTCTTCCTGTTCAAGCTACAATGTTGACCTTGGGTAACTAGTAATTTATATTATGTTGCTACAGGATTTCTGGCCTTCTTGTGTCCCTTCACTTCACTCTTCACAGAGGGACCTCTGTTTGGAAGCTTCAAACCTTTTTTTTTTTTGTTGTTGTTGTTATTCCTACAACTATTCTAATCTGTAGAGCAGTAGCTTTATCTTAGCTCTTGCTTACTAGTGGCACCTACTTAAAAAATATGTTCTTGTGCTGTATATGTTCATATTGCCTTACCTGATCTAGTTTTTACTAGTTTCTACTATGGGAGTATGCTTTGCTATTTGTCTGAAGTCCGTTAAGAATTTTGAATTTAGTCTCTTGGCACAATTCCCTCCCTCCTTTTTTCTTCTATACATTTGTCTTCCATTCTCAGATGTATTAGCTGTCATCCACATCCTTATATTTTATAAAAAACAGCTTTCCATAATGCCATTTTATCTCCTTCCTCAGTAAAAGGTACTATAAAGTTGATTTTACTCGTTGATCTTTCCACCTGCCTACCTGTCATGATGATGATGAACTCTGCATGATTGTCAGTCTCAATCAAATTAGTTTCTATTTGGAGAGTTTCAATCATTCTTAATTACAATATAAACTAGATGATATCTTTACTGTTTTTGTGTTTTTTTTAGTATTCTAAATAGATATATATATTAAAAAAAGTGAAGAAACATGAAGAAACATGTTCCCAAAGTTTGCTGAAGTTTTCTAAACCTTTTCTACACATAGTGAAAATCTGTTATTTCCACCTTCTTTCCAAATCCTGTGGCAGGTAGTTCTACTAGGTGCTAACAAGAGTTGCCAGTCCTCCTAACTTGTTATTCATTAGTGAGTCATCTTATGGCACCTGAAGCACTGATATGAATACCTTTTTAAGGCCTTAAATTGTTTCTCTGACTTGACAGATTTTTTGAAACTGAGCTGTGAATATACCAAGTATTGTAAAATGGTAAAATTACATTTTAGATATTAAGTAAATCACATACACTTGTAAGTTTGATTTGGCAGCTATTTCAACAGTCCTGGTCAATATGGTGTACTGAATTGTTTTCCCCATATTTCAGGCCCTTGTTAATGTATCATCTCTTTTGTCAGGTGGCATGATTATTGTTCTAGTCAAGTCCAGTTTCTACTGCTATTACAGTCTTACTTGAGTGTTAACAAAACTCTCAATCAGGATTAATCCCTTATTACTGACTTGCATACTGTGGATATATATGCCTGGTTTGAGGAACTTTATATTCCAATTTTTAGAAGCCGTGTGGTTCCAGGCACTTCTTGGGGTATGTAAGAGCTCTGACTTTCTGCTACCATCCCAATGAAGTGGTTCAGTGTTGCAATTGCTGCAAGCATGTATGCAGAAAGATAGATGTGACTTGAAGGAATGAGAGAAAAATAGCAAGTAGTTTTTAAAATAATGTACTAAATGAAATGAGAAACCATCATGGCTTCCCCCCCTTTTTTTCTTGTGGTAGAGGTGCATCAGTTACAGATGTAGAGGTTATTTTTTAATGACTCCTTTTATTTTCCTCTTCTTTTGTCTCCTTGTTGTTCTCGTACACTGTACAGTTGCTCAGTTGTCCAGAGCAAATTAAGTTCTTAATGTCCTTAAAGGTAATAATGAAAAACATGATGAATTATTTTGTAAACCATTCTTCTTCTAGAGCAGCATAAAAGCATATGAGTGAGAAGAGGGGAGATCATCTGATGGCTTATTGCTGGAAGACAAGGTGGCAATATCTCTTCTGGACTAGAGTCAGCCTCTGACTCTCTCAGTATCTCATGGAATCTAAATAAAAAGGGGGAACTCTGTCCTGGAAAATAACTTGAAAGTAGAATAAGGCTGTGTGCTCACTTCAGACCTTTTAAATACTTCTGTGTGTATTGAGGGCTAGCTTAGTTATGAAAACTAAGCCATGTAACTAAAATTTGGATAACCACACCTTTTGTAGTTGTGGATGCCTAAGCAAGATAAGCTCAAGTTAGATTAAAGAAGTGTGATAACTATCCCATTAAACCAAGTTTAAGAAGAGTCCTGATATCGTGAAGTTGTATGAAAGGAGCACTTTAACATCCTGATAACAGCTTCACTGTTGCCAGTTGGCTTGAGTTCAGTGGGATTTACAGCTGTAAATGGGATGGGCAGTTGTGTACAGTAGCTCACTGAAAGCTACACAGCAGCGTCTTGCTATTATTATAGAAAGCATTGAAATTAGACATCTGAAATCTATTTAGTCACTTCACTTTACAGTTGAGAGAAGTCCAAACCTGTAGTAGTAGTTTGGCAGGCATAGCTGTTGACTTGTGCATTATATGTAGCTTGTATTTAAAGTAACATGACTGTTCTGTAATTTAAACTGACATCTGAGATGATTCAGATAAATGTTGTTAAGGTACTGAATTAAAAAAAAAGTTTCACTTTAGAAACTATCTAGTATTCTTTGGCTTTAATTTTGAATATTTAAGCTGTTGATATTTCTGTTATGTCTTTCACCTCCCTTGCAATATTGTGGTGTCTTATTTTTTTCATAGCTAAAGACTTTCATATCAGTCTTCTGGGTTTTTAATCTCATTGTCTTGTCGGTGTCTGACTTTGCAATTAACATGAGTAGTACAAATATGGGGCAGAGGGAAAACTGTATTTGTTAAACTGATAGTTTATACACAAAATACAGAGACTGTTCCTGCTGTTGAAATGAATACTACCCATTGCTGCTTGTCAGATTGAGTCTCAACTATCTGTTGAGAATACTTTCCCACCCCTTCCTGTTGCTAAGAATATTAGCAATGACAGTGTTTATAATTTAAAATAGTTTGAGGGCCAACTTCCACAGTTTGTCACAGGGTGGTTAATATGGCAGTAAAGGGGAGATGAATGTGGCTACTTGTGTGAGTCTATTACTCAGGAGGCCTGTAAATTTGATAGGCTGCTGCAGTTCTAGCAGAATCATTCGATTTGAGAGCAATAGAGAGATAAGATATCCAATTACCCAAATGATTTGCAGGGTTAGCCAACGTTGTCATGGAGATGTGAGTTGGAACAAATTAAATTTTCAGCAATAAAATAATCTTAAAGCACGTCTGGGAACAAGAAAATTTGGCAGTGGCACTTACCTGAATTGAATCTTTGCTTGACATGCTGTTGTTTGACATTGATATACTATGTGGGCCTAAACTTTTAAATATGGCATGTTCCTTTTATTTTTTTCTTTTGCAGCCATTGCCAAAACAGATTGTAGTATATTAGTTTTAAGTAAAAGGGCATTAATAATATATGCATATTTCAGTGCTCAACATGGATTCAAAAACTCAAACAGCAAAGATCATAGAATACTAGCCTTAAATTATTAAGGCTTTTGAATATAAGTTTTGAGACTTAATTAACCATCCAACGTCCCTTCATCCCTCAGTTCTTAGCAACAAATTCTGTGGCTTGAGTCTTTATCAAAGTTCTAACAAAGCATGAAGAGGGAGAAGCACAGTGAAATGTTTCTTTACAAATGCTCAGTGAATGTGTGCTTTTGTTGTCTTGAAATCAAAAAGATTTCAATCACAAAAAATAAAAGCTATATCACTTAAGTGTACCTTCTCTTTCAATGATTCTAATGGAAAAAAAATGAAAATACTAAATGGGTATTAAACTTCAGCTCAAGAATAAATACACATGCAGTTTCTTACCCAAGGACTTTTTAGATGTATTATCTAACTGATTTCTGGCTTGCAATGGGGATTAAAAAAAAAAGTTCAACCATGTCCCATAAAGAGGGCTTTTATCCATGTCTGTTAGAGATGAAAATAGGTCTGAGGTCAAGCCATTTGCAGCATTTTCATAGCCTTCGATCTTCTCATGCCCAACACAGATAATCTTGAATGATTGAGTAATGACCAAAAGTACATCATCGACCTTTACTCCCTAGTGGATTGCTGTGTTACATGGTGTAAATGGCAGGAAGTCCATTTTGTTCTTCTAAGAGTTCAGTGCTGTACTTGGCTTTTTACATGTTGAAAGTTTAAGAGGAGGCAGAGAGTACCCTTCTAAAGGTTTTGTGAGTGTGATTTGATAGCATATTCTTTTCTGTGCATTAAAAGCTTATTCCCTGATTCTCTTGCTTTAAAAGAATGGATTAGGATGTGCTTGTTTATTTATTTAATTTTGTATCATCACGAATTTGGGTTTTCTTGCTTTACTGTTCATCATGTTGTTCCTAAACTGTGTTATTTTCTATCTAATGACAAATGTGATTTTTCTAAATTGGGTTGGAATAACTAAATGTGTAATAAATGAGAATAACCCTATCCATAAGAAGTGGTGATAGTGCTTTTAAATACTGATCTAACTTTGTGATATAAAAAGTGCAGTTTGCAAGAAAGAATAACAAGCTTCTGATATACAATGGACATTTTTAGCTGAGCACCTTTTTGTAACAGTAGGACTGGACAGCTTTGAGGAGTCTTACGACTAATAGAGCAGTTGTCACACTACAACTGATTATTAAAAATATGTTGTAAGATCTAATTTTTACTTTAGATCACCATGTGTGCTAGGACAGGCGTGGTATACACTGGAACAAAACCAAAATTTTTACCATTAAACTCTGAAGCTGAGGGGTGATTAGGTCATTCTTAGAGGAGGTTTCATTCTTTGCTCAGAAGTAAGTGGTGGCTTCCATAGGCTAGGGCTTCCAGTAATAGTGATAGAACATACGAGTGTTAGGTGTGGTGACAAAGTTATAGTTTGGATATTTGTATTATATGTCCTTCTTTTCATTGCAGTGCCAAAATCTGTAGTTAAGAAATCATGTTGAGTTAAGTGTATCTTACATGGTGCTTTGGAAAGTACAGGCTGTTAAATGCAAAATGTAGAGGAAAACACTTCAATACTTTTTTTAACAATGCAGAATGATAAAAAAAAAAGGCAATTGTATATACTATCACTTTCCTAACTGCTTAGGAAAGTGACTTATTTACATGAACATTATATTTAGTCTGGCTGTTTTGTTCGTTGTCATTATGTTATGAATTCACTTGAGCAGGAGAAACTTAAGTACAAACACTTGAGTTTAGCAATGGTTAGTTCAAAACATTTAAGTCCTTAATTAGATGGAATGGAGGCAAAAAAATTGAGTGAAGGAAAAAAAAAGGTTGGCTCAACTTAATTTTACAAAATGCAGCTGAATTCCTTCATGTTAATTTTTAATGATACTTCAGGAAGGAGGATAGCACTTCAGTCTTGGGTCTGACAAGCTTGTCATTTTTCAAGTAAATCAAAAGGCAATCATTACAACAGCAAGAACCAGTGAATGATGTAATTTTGTCATTCTTTGATGGGCTTCACACATAAGTCCTCTATTAAAAATGAATGTATTCAAGAGGTTCTGCATTAAGAACGCAGACGATTAAGAGCACTTCAGATGCTTTGCTCAGAGCTGCTATAGAGCTAGAAGGGCTTTCATGAGACATGCAGGTTTCTACGGTCTGGTTTGCCAAGGAGCCAATGAACACAGGCAGTTAATCGTGTTGGTCCATTCTGGAGCAGCTTTTTCAGAATATCCTTTGTTTACTTATTTTTCTGGCTGACCTACGTGCCTCAAGATCAGCTGTTAGATAATAACTGTTATATTGGTAGGCGTCTAGAAGTAACTGATAAGTATCTTTCAAGACTTTCAAATGCATAAGCCCCAATCCTGGAATTTACATTTTACTTCAGTGCCACAAATTACTGATGTCTAGGCTTGATTAATGAAGCTTTTCTGGACTCCATCAAAAATGTTTTTAACTTCAAGAATGAGTATCTAAAAAATATATAGATACACATATATATAAGCAAATATATTTTGCCTTGAAAGGTGAATGTACATTGCCTTTTTAACAGCTAGATTTATACTTAAAGTAATGAAAGTTTCTTTTTCTCAGTTCTCAAAACAACCTCTTGTAGTTCCTTGTGGGCAAGATCAGATGATTTATGCATCAAAATATTTTTTTTGCAACACATCAGAGAAGAAAAATAGTTTTTATCATGTTTGTAAATAAGAATAGTTTTTACTAAATGTTTGAGGGCAGCAAACAGGAGCTGGGTGAAGAATCATAGTGGATAAATAATTTTAAGTACTTAGTTGTGCGTGGGAAATAGCACTAGTAGGCAAAATGCCTTTTAAATGTAAGCAGACTTTTGTTGTGAAGTATGGAATAGTCTTTTCAGTTATCTTTCAGTGTAAATATCTTTTAACTGTAAATGTCTTTTAACTGGCACTTGTAACAGCAGCAGAAAATCTCAAATCTCTTATTTGTGGAATGTACCTGTAAATTTAACTAGCAGTGTGGATGAATATTAAGGATGATGTTCATATATAATCATCAATGATGTCCTGCTTTGGTAAAGAAAAACTCAGGGTATATTTTTATTTTTAAGTTTCGCTATTAAGTCAGGAATTCTAGTACTGAGACAATTTTAAAAGTAAGGATGTCTGGGAAAGTGGGAAATTTGATTAGGATTCCTTTTTTTCTAGATAATAAGTAAGAATTTAAAAAAACTAATCAGCATTTGTTTGGACTAGTAATTATCACAAGATGTTGCATTCTCTTCTCTTACTGTGTGCTGTCCTGTATGCTATGTTGTTATAGTGAAACTCAGGTAGATGGAACCTGTGCGGGAAAACCAAATAACATGGATAACTTGCATGTTTTACAGACTACTGAAAATAGATTTTATATTTTCCCTTACACCTACAGTAAGGGTACTCAGCATTGTAGACTAGAGAGACTTGTGTAGTCCATACAAGCCAAAGAACATTTCAGTAGAAAGCAAATGAGTTCCATATTTTACTTTTTAATTTCCTCTCATCACCTGCTATGATTCATCCTTGCTTCTGTCCTGAAAATAAAGGTAATCCCATTGCTCTAGGGTAATTAACTTTTTTGACTCTAAACATCTTAGCTAAATATCAGCCAACCACATTGCTGTCTAACAGACTTCCTTTCTATAGCTGACATACCTTGCTTTCTTTAGAGACATAATAGGTATGTGAAAAAATGCCCTTCAGTGTGCAATTGTCTCACAATCGTGGGGATTTTTTTTGTCCTTTTTAACAGACACTGAAAGTACCAACAAATTTGGTAATAGTGAAGTCTGATAACTGATAATAGTTAAGCTGGTAACCTCCTTGTATTGCCTTTGCTGATATACATGTAGTACCAGTACTAAAGGCTACACACAGAATGATGGGAGTTTTTAGTTGTAACCAAAACAAAACAGAAAGATTGCTGTGGTGCTGTGTAAATTGGTAGCTGTTTCTGTTGATAATAGAATTATTGCGGCGGGAGAAAGGTTTCTTGTAAAGTTACCATCACTTCACTGGTGTTATTTAAGGGGAACTTTTTTGAACCTTTTTCCCAAAATTGCTTTGGAGACTCTTGCTTCTGCAAAACTTGAGTGGATGTGTCAAATGCCAAATCCACCTGTCCACTTCAGTGTATGTTAGAAAGACATGGTATTTTTCAAGTGTCAGTGCTTTCAAGTATTTTCCCTTTGTCAAAGGTGAGGAAAGTGGTGTTAAAATTTGCCAGTTGTATTTAAATCCCAGATCACCTCTCTGCTGAGACACAGACAAGCAGGGTGGCTGTTGGGCTGTTGTATCCTCATTACTGCTTGACTGATGTATAAGTGTCAGCACACTGCAGTGTCTCCTTCAGGAGAGGAAAACAAAACAAAACAAAAAAACCCAAACAACAGCAACAACAACAACAGAACAAACAAATACAAAAATAAAACTCAAACAGCACCACCACAAACAAAACCAAACAAAGGAAGGTCTCAGGGTGATGAGAAGACTTAGGGAAAGGCTGGACAGATGAGTTAATGTTTTTGTCTGACTTTGGAAGGTTATCTTTGCTCAGGTTTATGACCATCATTTCATGGAAGGCCTAATGATTCTCAGCAGTGATATCCAAGAAAATATCAAAAAATCCAAGAAATAACTGTGTGGATTAATGGTATGATAGACTGACAGGATCTGTTCAGAGTGTCTTGTATATAATCTGTGTCCACATCTGGATACCAATGTTGATTTTGTACACCTGTGCTAAAGTGACTACAGGAAATATTTTTAAGGAAATCTGTAAATGTTGTGCAAGTATCTTGAGGTTTAATTGTAATGGTGGGCATGTGTATAGGTCTGAAATGCTGTAAAGCACTGATAAGATTGAATAATGAGAAGAAAACAATCCCTTTGTCCTACCAGAGATCCTGTGTTCAAGCTGACATGCCAAAAGTGAGAAATATGAAAGTGGGAGATACATAAAGCTGTCAAAAAGTGGGACTCAAAACACTTTTTCCTGCTGTTTTTCTGCTTCTTTCACTGAAGGAGTGTTCTGTTCTCTGCTGATTCCTAGCCTTATTGTTCTTATAGTTTCACTGATTTGCTGTTATTAAAAATAATGTTTTCTGATCTGGTTTTTGTCTGCATTATTTTAATTCTCAATATGTATGTTTTAGAAGTCTGTACCTCTTATCTCCATTCTGCCTCACTTCTGTACTGGTATTTCTTTTGTACTCCTGGTGGTATGTTTTTGTCAGCAGAACTGATTTTACCTACTACTAGGCAGATAAAATTGATCATGAAAGAAACATTTTTTTTTCTTCCATGCCTGTCACCTTCATGTTATGCTGCTAGATAGTTTGAGTAATAATGAATATACCTTTTAAAAGGCTTTATCTTGGACTTAATGGATTTCAAAAATGCTCTGCTTGCTAATGAACTACATACAAGGACCAGATTTGTGCCTAAATGTATATAAAGATTAGGTGCTTTAGACATGGCAGATGTTCTAGAGTAACTAAATTGCTGTCTTCATCTGCTCTTAATATATTAACTATTTATATTTGCAGTGCTATGAAGATGTGGATATTTTGTTACTTTCTTCACCTTATTAACTTAATATAATATGGTACACTAATATATGGCAATGAACCTGACACACAGTTTTAATCCTTTTCCTCTATAGACAGAAATAGCCAAGAGATTGAATACAATTTGTGCACAAGTCATCCCATTTTTGTCTCAGGAAGTAAGTAAAACTGTTCAGCTGTTAAAGTGCAATTATGTTGCTTTTCTGTTTGCAAATTAGCTAGTTTTAAGATGTTAATTTTATCACAATACACCAGCGTAAGGAACATCTGTTATAGCTGAAGTGTGCAAACCCCCTGCTAATTTGGTCTAACAAATCTGAGTTCAAACTAGTGGCAATGGCTCAGACTCTCATTCATTGCCTGAAGAGAGTAGGAGTCTGTAAAATATTACCAATGTAAAAAAAAAAGCTTTCATTTCTAATAATGGGGATTGCTTATTTGATATTCACTGTGAATCTAGTGAAATAAGTGTGCTTATCTTACCTACATAATTTGTATCAAATTTTAGTGTAAAAGGTGAGTAGTTATCTCCGATGCAAAATACTATTTAAGGTTGCAAACCTACATCTGGTCTGAATGACTGTGATTGTAGGGCATCTGCTGTTAAATCTTGAAGCCTGTTATTTTGTCTTTTCAAACTCTACAGTTAAAAAGAGTATTTGTAATTCTTGCTGAGTTAAGTGAAGGACTTCTTTTTCCTGTTTTGAAATTTCATTAGGTTTTGCTGCATGTGTAGAGAGTGCATAAATGTTAGAAATTGATGCTAGTGTGAAGTAGGCATATTGTCCTGTCAATTCAATTAGAAACTAACTATTCATTTTCCAGAAAATTTCTGATGAAATGGCATGAGAGGGAAAGGTGAGCTAGCTGCCTTCAGGGCTCTTGGTTGCTTTTGAACAAGTTAGAAATAGGGCACTGTTACCTTTTACCTGTATAAGATGTCTTGCAATAGTTAGCCTGGGCTTCAGCAGACAAACCATTTATTCAGGTAATTGTCATCCTGGTTTGATTTGATGTGGTCAATACCTTAACAAAAAATTCTCCCCATGCCCCATCTTCTTTTGACAGCATCAGCAGCAAGTAGCTCAAGCTGTAGAACGTGCCAAACAAGTGACCATGGCTGAACTGAATGCCATCATCGGGGTACGTGGCCTTCCAGGTCTACCTCCTACAGTGTGTATAACTTGCTTTCATATCTTACTGCTTTGCTATTTTTTAAATAAGTTTAATGTTTTGATGTCTGATACTGTTTTGAATCCCAGTGTTGATGAAGTGTTTGTTTTGCTTCACATAGATTTTAAGCAGGCATAAAGTTAATGGCTGACTTCTCAGAACACCATTTTGTGCAGCAATACTGTGCATAAAAAAACTTTTCCTGCAAGAAATATAATGATTAGGGAAGCTGCTTGTTTATTTATAGGTATTGTATGTTAGTTGATCTAGTTACCTTTGCCTTATGCTTTTTGTGACACTTGAGTTCTTAGAGCCTGTAAAACTATTCATTCTTTCTTTCCCTTTCTTGTGAATCTTTCATGAATTCTAAATTAGCAAGGTACTGAAAAGAAACTTCACTTTCTTTTGAAGTAGTATTAATTGCCTGACAGTGTTCTAATAGCCTTTCACCAAGTATGTGCTTCTAAATATGCTGAAACAAGTTAATACTGCTTGCTTGTAACTGGTTGTCAATCACAAGTAATTTCCTTTATATTAATGAACTTTCTGAACTATACATTCCTTCCACTGCATGAGCTCATTTCCCCTGCCACTAAGTCTAGAATATTTCTCATGTTTTCTGCCTTTCCAGACTAAGTGAAAGACGTAGCCGAAACAAGAATGCGTCCTTTCTGATTTTATTCATATGTGAGCGCCTTGAGCAGATTCAAATTACTCATTTATCAATTTATGTTAATTGCTTGTGAGAAGATGCCCTGCTGGTCTTTGTAGTTCCCTCAGACACTTTGTAATGATAATTAGACATGCTGCTGTACGGATTAACAGTGCCATAGTCCAATGACGTCTACAGACAATGGAACCAGTTAATCCATCTGTGCTTAAAATTACATCCCAACTGGAGACTGGAAAAAAAAGTGAGGGAGGATTAAAAGAATGAGCCTCGGCTTGAAAACTCTCCTTTCATCAGTTTCTCAATTGCAGATCTGCAGTTGGTTTGCCTGTGGTAAGCTATTGGCAGGCAATTAGGTGAAATAAACTGGGAGGGTGACCTTCATTTCCTTTTAATAGCTTTTCCTCCCTGAAATAGGGAGCTTCACTGGATTTTCAGCTTAAATTTTTTTCAAGCTGCTTTATTACACTTGACAGATTATCTCTATATAAACATAGCCCCCCCTTCAAATCTTCACTGTCTTTTCCCTTCGTATCAGATTTTTACTATTACTTAGTTGATTTGCTAATCATATCTTAGAAACCCACACAGTTATGTCTGTATTTGTCACAATCTTTTCTATGCTTTCCTTGTGTAATGAATTACTTTATGAATACCTGATTTAATCTTTGAGATACAGCACATGTAGATTTGTGGTATTTGATTAGCAAAGATTAGAGAACTCTCTTGCATTTTTTAATGAATTAACTTCTTTAGGATGAAAATGGAATTGAAAATGCTTTTTACTGAACTGCTTTCAAAGAATATTTTATGTAGTAAATAGAAATATGTATTACAATATATTTAAAAACATTCTTGTTGGACTGACTTAGCCAAACCAACTCTTTCTGTCTCAGGCATGTCATGTACCTCTCTTTAAAGCCTACACAGTGTAGATCCTGATACTTTTAAACGATAAGTACCACATGCTTTATGAAGATTTAGTGAGAAAGCTCTTCAGAAGGAGAAATAGCAGTCTTCACCTTTTTCTGTTTTTAAATTATCTAATATTCACCAGAAGAGATACTCTGGTGTGTCTTGTAAAAGATTTCTGAATAGTGCCATGCAAGTCCAAAACTGTGAGTGAGGAAATCAACATGTTGGGCAAAATATTTCTTTGTCTGTGTAGATGCATGTTTATGCGTAATGTTAAAATTAGATGTATGTCAGAGTGATCTTCTATAGTATTACATGATCAGTAATTAACTTGTGCTGCACAGTAAGTTTCATGCTCTGACATATGCTTGTTTTCATTTGAAAGGGATGGTGTGTATCCTGGAAAATCTGAACAGCATAAAATTGGGTTGACAATTCAGTGGACCTTTGCTCTCCCTCACTGAGCACGCAGCATGTCAAGCCCTCTCCCCAGAGGGGAGGACACATCAGAAGCCTGTCTGTTCCTACAAGCAGCAGCTGCACTGAGTGTGAGCATGGCCCAGTTTGATAGCAGCTGTCAGTATTATTCAGGGACATGACTTAGTGTAAAGAACAATGGAAGGGCCATGCTGTTAAAGTGCAGTGTCTTTCAAGATAAGAAAAGAAATAGTAATTTAACAGTTTAGACATCTATTATAAGCATGAAAGATCATGAAACTTCAGATTGTAAGTAGTCTTGATCAGTCTCTAACAGTAGAAGATGAAATTGAGTAGCCTTTGGTTTCATACAACTGGGGATACTTACAGACAATATATTTTGAAGGTATTATGAAAATTAATTTTTCCTAGCTGGTGGTCACTTGTGTAGTTTCTCTTGATTAGATAAAATTTTAATTTTTGTTGATGTTTGACTTTTTCCCTCTCCTTCCTCTCTTTCTTTATGGGCTATCGTTTCCTGACACTAGATGATTCAAGTGTTTCCCAACTGCCTTGCCTGAGCTGAAGCAATTCCTGTTGCTACTGGGCCATATGTGAATTCTGGAATGGAACTAAGCCTTTAATTAGTGGGAACAACTTTATGAAATACAAGACAATTTTGAACTATCTTAATATTAAACTTTTTAAATTTCCAATTAAAAATGTGGAAACCTATTAGAGGACAGACTGTGGGAATAGGGACATTTCATCTCATTGGACTGAGATTTAATTTATTTTCTGAGAATTTTACCTACAAAGTCAAAAGACAGACTTTGGAATTGATGTATATTAAGCACTGAAAAAAGAATACATGAATTGACACAAAATAGATGTAATATTGTTGGACTTGGTGGACTTGTAAGCAGTGCTAATCCCCTGGGTTGATTAAAAATTCTTACTTCAGGAAATAACTGGAGATTACATTTGGTTATTAACAATCATTCTTCTGGCCTGCTTTTCCTGCATGTTCTTGAAGGCTTTAACTTCCAGACATGGGGTAGCAGTGTGGCTAAACAGCCTCCTTGTCATTTTTTTTTTAATAGCACCATTTAATATCGGTAATACTCATATTGAATGAAGAGACAATTTTTCTAGGTAAATTTTGCTAGAATTTGACCCAGCAGTTTTGGGTTAGTGATCTTAGAGTTCTCTTCTAACCAAAATGATTCTATAAATAATAAACCAGAAATCTTTGACTTAAGTGCATCTGTTAACTCCTTGGCACTGCTGCAGCTGAAGGCAGTGTCAATGTTTGGGGCTAAGGGAGTATCCAGATCATGGTATGAAAGAATTAATTAGGTAGATTATCATATAACTGGAAGGGATTTGTGTTTTGTGTGTGGGTTGTGTTTTTTGTTTGTTTTGGGTTTTTTTTGTTAGTGGGTTGTGTTTTTTGGTTGATTGGTTTGTTGTTTATTTTGGGGGTTGCTTTTGGGTTTGTTTCATTGTTTGGGTTTTTTTTTTTTGTTTTGTTTTGTATTTGCTTTTTTTTTTTGAGATCTACCTGGAAAATCAAAGGTACTCAAAGTTCATGCTAGGAAGTACAAGGGACAGTTAAACTGATCTATCTAGATGTGAACAATATGAAATTTGTTCAGTTTGCTTTCAAATAAATACAAAGTTTTATGAGTAGAATATGCAAATATATAAATGGGAAATACAAGCAGCAAACTGGAATATTTTTTAGCATTGCATTTTAGATGCACAATTTCAATGTACCATTGTGTAGCCAGGTATGTCTTATTTTGTCTTTTGAGGTGGGTTGCTAATGGTTCTGTGAAATATGTATCTTGGATTCTCAATACTCTTGAGACAGATTGAGTTGTAGGCCTCTGAGGCCTCTCCACTATTGCATGAGGTGATTGGCTAAAGGATTAGCAAGACGTGGGATTACTCTTTCTCTCTTGGCTGTGGTTGCCAACTATCTCTGGTATTGTAGTGTGTGAAGCTTAAGAGGATGAGGTTAACCTCTTGAGGGTTTATTCTTATGAGTGTGTAGTTAATCCTTAGAAAGCATATAAATAACTAGACTGTATGTTTCATTATAAAATAGAAATACAGACTAGAGCAGAAATGAATGCAGAATTTAGTGCAAGGGAAAAGCTAAGCAGCTGTAGCATTACTCTAGATCCTCCTCAGCCATGATTTGTATTATATTCTGAGGGAGGGAAAATTGCCTAGCTCTTTTAAATAAAAGGAGGTCTAGTGAGCACAAGACACTGTGTCCTTACTTTTAGTACAAACTGCTAACCTGCCCTCCCCAAACACTATGCACTCTGGACTGATAGGGAAACAGAACTATGGAGCAGTAATATAGAGAGCAGTGTCTGAATGAGACTATTTTCTCTAGAAGATATTCCCAGTAATCGTGAAGAGGGGAAAACTGCATCCAAAAGTCAAATATAATTAATTTTGCCAGACCTCCCTTACTTTTGCAAGGTTTCACATGTGGGTGGAGAGAAAAAGGTGCATCTTGAATCTTGTCCAAAAAGAAAACCAAAAAGTCTTAGGTGGCTCTTGAACGTAGGTCTACTGTCTCAATTAAAGGTGAGAACAAGTACATGGTTACATATTTGTGAAGCTAAACAGCTTTAAAGAAAAGAATGAAAGGGAGAGGATG